>CATIWR010670010.1:0-42173 GCA_949677035.1 Omphalea diandra | reverse complement strand
TATATATATATATATATATATATATATATATATGTATGTATACACTGTAGTCGGTGGCTGAGGAGAAGGCAGGGCAAATGACAGAGGCATCTGCAGAAGAGAGGGAAGAGGTATCCAAGCCTGTTGGGACACGATGTGTAGCCACTCCTTCATAACTTGCATTCGTGAATCGACAAAGTGGACATGAGCATGATAGGATGTGATCCTTTCATCTACTGGCCTCTCAACCTCCTGCTACAAATCCTCAACAGAAAGCAGTGGAGCTAAAAAAAAAAACTGGCACCCGAAGACTTGCTATAAAAATGAGAGGCTTGATCACCCATACCATAGATACGAACCTTCATCTGATCCCCTACTGCCAATAGGAAAACCTCACACTTGTCAACTTGACGAGACTCTTTGGATCTTAAAGGTGGCTGCGACAGCTGCTTACGATGTCCGGAAATACTATCCTACATTTCATAAAGTATAAGATATATAAATATTAATTAATGAAAGAATAAAATATAAAATAAGTAATTTATGATTTACATTAACTGCCTTGGATTGTGCATAAATGAAGATCTTCATGTCATGTTGTTTCGTGTGTATATACACGAAGACATCGACAGGTTGAACCTCTTGTCCTAGTTATCGAGCCTGTTATGACGATAATAAAAAGAAAAAATTAAATTCAAAACTTTAAACAGATAAAATAAATAGTAATTTATAAATGTGAAACATTTTCTTACTAATTGTCTTGTGTGCTCATAATGGGGGTAGACCCCATGTGTGCCTAGATGGATATGAGTCAGGACCTCCTTTCTTAGTTTGTTTGCTTAGGCTAGCCTAGCAAGACACAACCTGAGCATGTGAAGAATTTCACTGAGTCTGCAATTGGTCCCAAGCCTCATCAGACACCCAAGTATTCTTGCCCTTATGCTTCAAATAATGAAGAAAATCTTTGTACCTCAAAACAACCTTCTTAAAGAAGGTTATCTAGACCAAGGCATTGATCGCTTGGTCCCATTAAAACTACTTTTGTACGAATAATAAACACAAAAAAATTAGTAAATAATTAAAACTTATTTTCAAAATAATTAACTTAGTATTATTGGTCTATCAACCTCTCGTCTATTGCTCTCTCGACCTCTCGCTGCAAGTCCTCAATAGAAAGTGGTGGAGCGGAAAAAGGGCTAGCACCGAAGACTTGTCATAAAAATGAGGGGCTTGATCACCCATATCATAAAGACGACCCTTCATCTGACCCCCCAATGCCAATAGAAAAACCTCACACTCATCAACTTGACAAGAGTCATTAGATCTTAAAGGTGGCTGCGACAGCTACTTATGATGTTCGGAAATACTATCCTACATTTCGTAAAGTATAAGATATATAAATATTAATTAATGAAAGAATAAAATATAAAATAAGTAATTTATGACTTACATTAACTGCCCTAGACTATGCATCAATGAAGGTCTTCATGTCATGTTATTTCGTGTGTGTATACATGAAGACATCGATAGGTTGAACCTCTCGTCCCAATTATGATGGTAATAAAAAGAAGAAATTAAATTAAAAATTTTACACATGAAATAAATAATAATTTATAAATGTGAAACATTTTCTTACTAGTTGTCTGGTGTGCTCAGAATGGCGATAAACCCCATGTGTGCCTAGTTGGATATGAGTCAAGACCTCCTTTCTTAGTCCGTTTATTTAGGTTAGCCTGGTGAGACACAACCTGAGCATGTGAAGAATTCCGCTGAGTCTACAATTGGTCCCAAACCTCATCAAACATCCAAGTCTTCTTGGCCTTATGCTTCAAATCATGAAGTATATCTTTGTACCTTAAAACAACCTTCTTAAAAGGAGGTTGTCTAAACCAAGGCATTGATCGCTTGGTCCCATTAAAACTACTTATGTATAAGTAATAAACACTAAAAAAATTAGTAAATAATTAAAACTTATTTTTGGAACATTTAACTTAGTACTATAAATATTACTTATCTTGAACTTCTCCCAGTACAAGGTCTTCATAGACTGTGGGACCTTTTTTCCATGTGTAGGCATTATGATGAATCTTTTACTTAAAGATCTTTTGGCATGCACAGGGCATCTATAAGACGGATACAAACTACACAAAGTTAGGTTACAATTGATAAGATAAAAAAATAAGAAAATAAATAAAAATATATAAAATAATTATTATATACCTCCCATGCTATAAAGAAATATGAGGTTGTAACTCAAGTAGAGGAACTGTATATGTGTCATCCTAATCTGTTGGCACTGATGGCATAGATGGAGCTGAAAGAGAATCTTGAGTGGGAGATGGAGTTGAAGGAGGAGTTGAACCAATGGGCAATGTCGGCGTTGAGGGAAGTCCAAGCGTCAAAGTTGATGTGCTGAGGGGCTAGAAGTGGCGTCATAGGCAACCTGCGATCACAGGTACATCTGCTACCTGGCGTACTATCTTAGGATGATGTACTTAAATCGCTAGGTATACAGTTTGTAATCTAAATATACATATAAAATTATATATCTAACATAATATATACATAAAAAAATTTATATGCAAATTTGTGCATTAACGCACTACAAAATTAAATACACTAAAATTTTTACTTTCTTTGTGTTCTCATACTCTATATTACCTTCAAACATTATATCTTCTAATGACTTAGATTAAGATTGTAGCTCTGTTTCATCATCAAAATAAATATCTTCATCTTCATCATTTGATTTGATGAATGGCATATCTGGATCATTTAAAATTTCTTGTGACTCGTCCTCCGTAATTTTTATAAAAGGCAAATTTTGTTCCACATTCTCTTGAAACGAAGCTTGAGACGATGTCTTAATAACAAATTCATCCTTTATTTCAACAAATGATCAAGCTTTTATTTTGAATACTGCTAGTCAATCAACTTTATCCCGTCGTAAATATGCACTTGTGGTTGATTTCAACAAGATTGTAATTTTCATGCAGTTTCATCCCATAAGCAGGAAAATCACTAACAGTCCATAGCAAAATAAATTGCAATTAAAAATTACGCTTTGTGGAAATATCATGTCTTCACACCAATTTCCTATAACTTTTTTAGTTCTGCAATCACGGGTTACTTGAATACATCTACTTCTATTTAGGATTGTTAGGTCATGGAACTAGAATAGAAATAAATATATATTCCTTTTTCGTATACATCCAGGGTGACAAATTATAAGGGTTTAGACTAATTAACCAATATGAATATTATTGTCCAGATTGACGAAAAGGTTGAAACCTATCATTGTATAATCCAAGCTGAACATTTTCAGATTTTATATACAAATTGTGGATTCATTCTATTAAAATGCTTCCATGTAAAAGAATATAAACAATGTTCCATCATACCTTCATCTTGCTCATGCTCAGCACGTCATCTTATATACTTAACATTTGCTTCAGAAGCATACAATCTTTTCAAACTCAACGTTAGAGGAAAGTAATACATCTTTTTATATGAAACTTCTTTTTTAGATGTACTTGATCCTCGAGGCATGCACTTATATCTAGAAAATCATAAAACTTGCATGTCCTCAAGTTACTGTCATCACCCCAATATAACATACAATTATTCTTACAGTAGTGAACTTCTCAACTGGAAGACTAAAACCTTACATCAATTTTTTTATGCTATAAAAACTATCAACCATTGTATGATCCTCAGGCAATGACTCTTGTACAATATCATTGTAACACTTTTCAGATAAATGATACTTCGATTTGATATTCATCAATTGTGCAACCGAAGATAACTTGGATTGTTTTTTGCAATTAGGTCACAACTCCTCATTAGCTCTATGAAACATATCATACAACTTCTAAGACTTTAGATTGGGAGCTTCAGTCACTTCACTTCAATCAAACTCTGGCCCAACTACATTCATTACCATATTATAGTATGCAATAGGATCTGATTCACTTGGACATACATTATAGGTTAGAAGTTCAGATTCATCTATAACTAATGTTCTAGAACCACACATTTGACTGTGCAAATACTATTTATAGTTCCAAACAACAAAATCCCTTTGCATAATATGCAATATTACTATATTGGGGTCCAAATAACTACAATTTTGATACTTCTTATGACTACACAAACATTTTAATTTTAATTTCATCCATAAATTTAGGTTGGGACATCTCGAATTGAATGAAATGTTTCACACCTTATAAGAATTTTGGATATAATAACCCATCTTTCAGCCTAGAATACATGCAATTCCTATATGATCTCATTATAAAATCATGAAAATTTCATTGTAACAATGCAATTAAACATATATATACATAATATTTTTTTAGTTCAATATATTCTATGCTATTTTTCAGTTTTTTTAATATACAATACTATCTTCTTATCTCCTCTTGCCTATAAGGTAAGAACCTAACTCATTTATAAATTTATTGTCATATAATAATTTGCCTATAATATAGTTCACATAGCTATTGAAATTTAAATAGTATCTCACTACAGTTTTCTTAGTGCACTGAATAAAAAATATTTTCTAACATTTATCAGTATGTACTATGAGAACATATTAGGAAAAACACACCTAAATTTACCAACAACATATATAGTAAATTATATTATATATAATAAGTTATATTAACAATAAAATTTTCAAACTATCCACTTTAGATGATTTAACGTGATTTTCATCATCAAATGAGAATATCTACAAGCAGGTATCTAAGGTTATGTCTACATATTCTTCTATGAAATTTATAGGAAATTCAATCTAATTTACTATAAATTACATATTATTTTCCTATTGTCCTATTAAGAAAAATAAAAATAAAATTTCAAATAAACATTAACTCCAAAATATATAATATTCAAAAACAGAACAAGAAAGTTTTGAAATTTTTGTTTTTGCCTAATAATCTTAATTTTTTCTAAACTTTTGCATCTATTTTATTTTTTATATATTATTATTTTATCTCAGTTTTGAAATTTTATTTAATTCTTAGGGATATTATTATTTTTTGAAAACCTTTGAAATTGATAAGGAATATTACTTATAATTTACATAATTTTTGCATTTATTAATGGCCAATTTAGGATAATACAATGTTTGTATATTTTCTTATATTTTAAATTTTAAGGATATTTAATTCAATTAAAATTTTGAGTTTTTTTTATGATATTAATATTTTTTTATTATTTTTAAAATTTTCATTTTTTGGGCAAACTTAGGATAAGTAAATTTTTTAGATATTTTTTACTTTTTATTTTATGATCATTTAATTAATTTTCTTAGTAGTTTTATGGCATTTGTAATAAATTTTAATTTGTAGTTAATGTTAGTTATAATTTAGAATATTATTAAATTTTATGGAATACCTTGAAACATTACAATTCCAGGAATAATTTTTTTTTTATATATCTTATGTCATTAATTATATTTTATAGTTCTTTTTTTTTTTGAATTTCAAGTCAATATAATTTTTTTCAATTAACATTTTTTGATATTTTATGTTTTAAAATTTAAGGTGTTTTAAGTATCTAATATCTTTTTTGCATTTCTATAATATTTTATTCAATATTATTATCTTATTATTATAAAATTTTGTATAATTAAAATTTTATTACATATAAAGATACATACATATAAATATTTTTAAACATACCAGTTATTCAATGAAAAATATATTTTTTAACATACAAAATATTAAATAAAAAATTATAAATTAAATACTTACCTCTTGAAGCGCAAGTATATCAAATTCCACTAAAATATATTCCAACCTAAGTACAAAATGCAAACAAAAAATTATAAATTATAAATATCAATAAAATTATATAATTTCTATAATTTAATTAAACTATACAAATTTGACAAATTAATGATGCACTTATTAACTTTAATGAATATATAATTTCTAAAATTCCATAAATTAAACTAAATTACAATTACTTACTAAATTTTGTTAAAATTTCAATAATTTTTAAAATTAAATTAATTTCCACTTAAATTACAAAAATTTAATTAAAAATTTCATGAATTACATTACATGACTACATTTAATTGCAAATTATCAAAATTTTATTTATTACACTTAAATTTCTAAATTTAATTAAATTACTCTTCAACTATTTATTAAATGTCACTACAATTCCTAAAATTTTACAAATTTAATTAGCTTACTGAAATTTAATTAAAACTTCAAAAATTTTAAAAACTCACATTAAGTTACTAACTTTTATTAAAATTTGAAAATTTTAATTTCATTACACATAACTTTAAAATTTTTTATTAAATTAAATTAAAATTAATCATTAAATATTACTACAATTTATAAAATTTTCATAATTTCTAAAATTTGATTAAATTAGATTAAATTACTCTATATAAATAAATTACACATACGTTTCAATACACTAAAATTTCTAAAATTTAATTTAAAATTAGTCATTAAATATTACAATTTCTCAAATTTAACACAAATTAATAAATTTCATTAGTTGATTAAATTTATACTTAAATTATTAAATTTACACATTTAACACTATAATTTCTATTAAATGTATACAATAAATTATATAATTTACATTTATTCACGTACTAAATTTTCAATATTCACATTCACAATATTTCTCAATATTCAATTTACACATTTTACAATAACATTTATATTAAATTAATATAATAAAATTCATGCATTTATCAAATAATAAAATTTACCAAACAAAAAAAATCCACAAATTCACCAAACTCCACAAAATTCACTAACATACACATTTAACAAATTCATAAATCAACAAAATTCATCAAAAAATTTAAAACTCATCAATCCCACAAATTTCAAACATTCACAAATTCAACAAAATTCATCAAAATAATTATACAATATCACAGATTTCAATATCGTAGAAATTTATAAAAAAATCAAAATTTTTATTATTCATAATAATTTTATAATATTTCATAAATTTATGCACAATTTACAATATTATATTCACAAATGCTTAAAAAATTTTCAATATTCACAATATTTTCTTACACAATTTTCTATAAAAATATAAAAAAATAAAAAGAAAACTAACTAGGGAAGAGGGGGTGACAACATCTGCCTTTGACAGCGAAGGCATCTCATGGTGGTTGCGGTGGTTGAGGTAGTGGTAGCAGGGACAACAGGCAAAGGAGGGGTCGGTGATTCAGCAACAGCAAGGGTGAGGTGAAAGGGAGTCGAGAGAGAGAGAACAACACCAGTGAGGAGAGCAGACGAAGGGCTAGGAGGAGAAGGAGAGAAGAAGGAAGGGAAGAGGAAAAAAAAGTGAGGGAAAAAAAATCGTCTAGCGGGTTTTTATATGCTATTTACTAGCAAAGTTTGACACGTCATTTAAAAAAATATGTCAGTATTTTGTTGATATAATATTGTTATTTTTATTTTATAAATTACCAACAAAATATCAATGGACATTTTGGCGTGTTACTTCCTGCATGCCTTTTCATCTGCCTCGATCGATGATTCCATCTATAAATTGTGGTGGTAAAAAGGTGATGCCATAATTTACCAATGGATTATTCCGTTGGAAATATATTGACAACAATAAGTCAGTAATCAGTCGTTATGTTATATAATCTATATTTCTTTTATTTCTATCATTAATTAGATGGTATTTAACAACAGACTATATTCTATCGGTAAAATTCATTGGTATTTTTTGCTTTTCTTATAGTGTTTAATTTACAATTGAGATTTTTAAATCAGTTAGGTTTTCCTTCTTTTTATTTTTTATCAAAAGTTTTTCTTTTTTTATTAATAACTAATTAATTAGAATTTCAGCTTGATAATATTGGCTAATTGCTTAAAGTATGAAAAACTAAAAGAAGTTTGACTTAGGTAAAAGAGTATATACCCCTTTTCTTTTTAGGGTTTTTTTTTTTTGAAAAAAATTTCTTTTCATAGTTTTCCCATTTATTATAGTTTTAGTTTGGGGTCACTATTAGTTAGCCAACAATAACCCTCTTTTTTCTCTTATTTTTCTTGTTTATTGCTTTCAATAAACTCAAATATATCATTTTATTAATAGATTTATCTTTTATTTTTCTTTTTTTCAATATGTGGAGTTGTATACCTTTGTGGATTTTTTTTTTGTGAAGATTTTGTTCTCTTTCATAGAGATCCTATTCTCCTTCATGGAATTTATTTTTCACTTTCTATAGGTATCTTCTCGCTTATGTTAGCATTGCTTTATATTTTTGAATGAAAATAGTGTCTATTGATTTTGGGATATTATTGATTTACTTAGTGCAGTGATCATGATTTCTCAAGATTGTACAATAATTTTGTTGAAAATCTCTATTCAGAATAATGTTATAATATCAAAATAATTTTGGAGCCAAACGGAAGTGATTTTAAGTAGTAAGTTAAATTATTTAAATATTGTGTTAGGTTTATTCATAATTTTTTCAATAACAATATCTTGGATTGTAGATATCATATAACTATTAAATTGAATCAATGAACGAAACTATTTTATCCAAAAAAAAGGTAAAAAAGTATATTACTCTTTTCTTGTCTTATATTTAAATTTGGTAAGAAATTTTGAAAAAATGATTTTTATTATATTCTCTAGATTCAACTTGGATAATGTAACCTAAAAAAATATACTGAATAAAATTTAAAAGCTTTTCACTACATAATAATAATAATAATAATAATAATAATAATAAGTTGATTTCTATATCTTAAGAATCATGACAATTTTGAGATACGCAAAATTTTTACATAATGCAGCAAATTACAGAATGTTTTAAAAATTGGATCGAAAATCGAACCGGTCAGTTGGCCAATTTCCGATTCAATTAATTTTGTCAATTTGGTTTAATAAAGTATTTTTCATTTTTTTAAAAAATATATAAATAACATTAAAAAATATTTTTTGTTGCAATCAATATGAAATTTGCATTAAGCAGAAAACTCAGCAGCTAAAACATGGTTCAAGAAACAAGGAGGAACACAACCATTCCTCTAGACCTGAGGAATAAGCAGCCTATGCTAACAAGCGAGTTGCTTTATTCGTAGATCTACGAATATGATGAAACTGCATTTGACTAAAGAGCTTAAACAAAATTTGACAGTCTTCAACTAACAGATGAAAACAAGAGTGGTTCCTTTCACCACGAATCCCTTCTATCACTTGTTACGCATTAGATTCCACTATGTAGTTATCCAAATCCTTCTCCTTCATCTAAAAGTGTGCCTCTCGAGCTCCTATAGCCTCAGCTTCCCTAACTCTGAATCCGCCAACCACAGGGGCCGATCAAGCCATTACCACACTGCCCCTAGAATCACGAACAATACATCCCACTCGAATTCTACCTTGTGCCGCAAACATACTAGCATCAATGTTCACTTTGAACCCACCATCAACAGGACGCTTCCAGACCACATCCCCATCAATACCAGTACGAAACTGGGTGTCAGTGACCTGAGCTCGGCTTTGGGCGTGTGACCATTGAGAAAGTAGCTGACCAGCCATGTTAATAGCCCACCTTGCAGTGCTCACCTTCTGGCGTCATACCCAAGTATTCCTATTAGTCCACAAACTCTAACAAACCATTGCAAACAAGCACAACTCTCTAAACTATTTGCCCTAAACAAGGATTGAACCCAATTCGGAAAATATCTACAAAATTTAAAAAATAGAAAAAAATATAATATAATAAAATAATGAAAACTATTTTTAAAAATAAAATAATTTTAAATTGAAATGGATTGATTTAATTTTTTATTTTGAGCAATTTTTTCGGATTTGATTGGTTTTTTAGATAGCAGATTTTAATACTAAACCATTAGCTAATTCTCAAATTTATTAATTTAACTTATCAAAACTATTCGATTTTGGAAACACTGAATAAACATGTCAATTTGTCGTGTTGATTCTACTCAATAATTGCTTCTATAGATATTGATAATAGAGGTGGATTAAGTGGCTTTGTATCGAGTCAATATCGACTTGGATCTTTCTTTAGGTAGATTTAAATTAGGGTATTTTGAGTTATGGGCTGAGTTGGATCATTATTAATTTTAATTTTTTAAATGAAAATATTATTTTGATTTTGAAATAAGTTTTAATTATTTTAAATAATTAAATCAGATCCATTGAATTGATTCAATAATCGGATCAAGGTTAGATCAATTAGATTAATATATAGATTATGCCGAGATAATTTTGAGTCAAGTCAAATACAATTAAATCAATTTTGAGTTGAGCAATTTCAGATCTTCTTCAATTTCAAATCAAATAAGTTGAGTTCCCAAATCATATCAGAAATTGCTGCCTTAAATTCGTAAGTATCCAACATGAAAGGGAAAAAATTCTTTTATGGACTGGATTCATAATGTAGGATGGTAAACCATCTAATTAAAAGAAATTTCTATGATGTATTTTGGATATGCAATTATGAAACTAAATGTCACCGATAAAAAAGAAAAATTACATAAATAACTTTTATTGATTGATTTATCATATTACATAATGAATTTGATTTATATTAAAATTTGTTCACAAAAAAAAGTGTCACAAACACAAATGCAAACGCAAAACACCAGAACTTTACGTTAATACAACTTTAATTATAAGTGTAAAATACCAAAATCCGTGAATATACACCAAATGAAATGACTTTACTATCTCAAGATCGTGTGGCATTCTATTTTTTAATTTTTTTTTAAAAAATACATGCAATGCAAGCAAATAGTTGATCTCAGATTCAATCCTGAGAATTAAACTACAAAAATAATAAAATTAGCACAAACACAACAATCTCAAACTTTTTTATACTAATTCTTAACGATATATGTATGCCTGCATCTGCAGGGGCATATGACAAGGAATTATGATGATATCCTTTCCCAGCCTTATATATTCTTACCATGTCTAAATCTTTAATAGAATTTTTTTTTTTTTAAAAAAAAAAATCTACATCCAATGCCAGATTCAGCAGTAATAAATTAATGATAGTAGTGCGAGGTCCACCGCAGAAATGGATGTTTATAGAATGAGACATATACAACATTTTATTTATAATTTTTCACCTCGGATTCGGGGGCTTTAATGTTGACAAGTTTCCTCTTCACACCTGCGTTCGTAGCAAAAGGATTAAAATCTCAATTTGAGTAAATCTCTACATTAGTTTTTGTGTTTTTTGCCCCCCAAACTTTTTAATTAAATCCGAGCCGGTCATTAAATCCAATAAAAAGAGGTTAAGGATTTAAGTTCAATTAGGATTGAATTGAAATTTTTAAATACATACATTAATAATATATAAATAATTGAAATTTTTAAATACATACATTAATAATATATAAATAAATTAAAAATTCATTGAAAATCATAAGTAAATTGATGTATTTAGCAATAATGTATTGCATTAAAATTTAACAAAAATAAAATTTTAACATAATAAAATTTCTTTTAACAAATGACTTAAATTTTAAATAATATTTTATAACTACAGAAAATGTTGAAGTTAAAATTGAACATTAAATAACATGGGAAGTTTTAAGAAGATTAAATTAGACAAATTATTATTTAACTTCTTAGATATTGCATAATTCTTATTTCATCCATTTATTTTCATAAAACTATTAAAATCTCCTGAATATTCAATTTTATTAAATTAATTGATCATTCTATTCAATTTTTCGTAAAGTGGTATTGAGATGTCATTTTTTATCCTTAATTTAAACTCATATTTTCCTATAGTACTATCCTTCGTCTCCACTCTAACCAAAATCATCAATATCCACTACCTTTATTTCTATCTCCTCTAATACCACTATTATTACTACCATCATAAAAATAATAATAAAAAAATAAAAAAATAAATCCATAACCAAAATAAAAAGAAAAATAATATTTGTTCTCTTTCTTTCTAATTAAAGTTCAAATCCATACAAAAATAAATCTTCTCTTTCTTGTGGATTATTATCATGGATCTCTGTTCATATTGTAATATGGATTAGAGCTCTATCACATGTGCAAAAAAGAAAAAAAGGGTGCCTTTTTTTTTTGGGTCAACAAACACTGCCTACTCTTTTAAAGAATTATACAAGTTCATTTTTTGTAAATTGTAGATTTATTTTTAGTATAAACTATAGGTTCATTTTTTTATAAACTGTAGATTCATTTGGAATAAACTATAAGTTTTTTTTTTGTAAATTGTAAGTACATTTTGGTATAAACTGTAGATTCATTATCAGTAAACTATATGTTCATTTTTTATAAATTATTCGTTCATTTTTTATAAATTATTGGTTCATTTTTTATAAACTGTAGGTTCATTTAGTATAAACTATAAATTCATTATCAATAAATCATAGGTTCAATTTTTGTAAACTATAGGTTCATTTCCGTATAAGTAGTAGATTTCTTATCAGCAAACTATAGGTTCATTTTTTGTAAACTATATATTCATTTGGTATAAACTCTAAATTCGTTATCAATAAACTGTTGTAAGTTCATTTTTTATAATCTTCCATGGAAAACTGTTTAGCCAACAATCCTGTAACTGATACAAGCAACAAAGATGATGATGTTATGAGTATGATATCATTGATACAAAGAAACAATACTTGCATCGCCCTATTCTTATGATAACCAAACATACTATAATTAGATTTGCAACCCAAAAAACCAATAAGCTATAAATAAACTATGAATCAGTGTTACCATGCATGTGGAGCTTTTAGCATACAAATAAATTCAGGATGCCTTGAATCTACATAACTCAATGGTTGTCCAATTTATACATTCTCCTTAAATTCACCATGAAGTTGGTGCACTTATCAACCCTTTGATACAACTAACATTAAAACCAAATGAATAGTAGTTGACTTAACGATCAAGCTGAAAGTTTGAGTACCCCGATCTTTGTGTGAACCCTTGTGCTACCAATATTGCTTTATGTCCTTCAATAAAAGCATTAACTTTTATACTTTGTCTTGTATATCCACTTATTTCCCATAATATTAATCAATGCTTTTGGCTTAGGAACCAACGCCCATGTGTTATTGGTCATTAAAGCATTATAATTTTGATTCATTACCTCTCACTAACATTTTGGTGGCTTGGATAAAGGTTTTAGGTTCAAGTGAGGTTTGTATGAGTAAGGAAAATTATTGTTTCTATTTTTGGGTTCCATCTTGAAGATGGGTAATCATTGGATGTTGCTTTAGTAATGGCGATGGGAATTCAATGTATTTGGGGTGGTTTGGAACATGGTGGTTGGAATGGGATTTTGGTTTAAGGTTGGAGTGTTCGTTGGTATTTGGATTGAGATGAGAGGTTATTGATGTAAATAGCTCTAATGGAGAAGTAAGAGTTATAGGTAACTCAAAAGTGTAATTGGTGGTAATTTGGTTTGGGTAAAGTATAGGAAGTACATTTGTTGGATTGTTAAAAGAGCCTAAAATATCATAATTTTTACTATAATTGTTAAATGATGTAGAGGCAAAATTCATAACATATGGAAATTTAGTTTTAATAAATAAACATGCCTTGAAATAAAAATAATGTTAGTATCAAAATCATAACACTAATAGCCTTTCTTATTGTTTGCATACCTAGGAAAATACACAAATTTGTTCTAGGCTCTAACTTTTTTAGTTTAGGATGAAAAATTTATGAATAACAACTACAAACAAGAACTCTTAACATAGTAAGATTGATTTCTCCTTGAATGAGTTTCTCCTTGAATAATAGTTCATGAGGACTACTATGAGAAATTGTAGAATGTGAAATTTTATTCAAGGTGTCTATAAAACTAATAAGGCTTTTGTCTAAAATTGTGATGGCAATGATGCCTGAAAAAGCAAAGTTCTTGTAGCATTGAGTAATGTATGATGCATTCTTTCAGCAGTACCATTTTGTTGCAGTGCATAAAGGCAAGATTGTTGTGAATGTTAAGGGAAAAGTATTTGGAGAACATGTAATCCAAGGCATTAAACTCACTTCTCTACTTTGAATGATGTGTTTTGCATGATAACAAAACTATGGTTTTGAAGGATAACAAAACTATAACAAAATCAAGAGAAGTTCTAATGTTTGTACTTTAATGTTTATTTCATGTTTTGAACAAATCAATGGATTTTATGGGAGATTGTTCTGAATGCTAGGGGAGAACACGAGAACCCAAGACCTAACAAATGTTAAAGGGCCAGAACAAGTTAACTGGGTGTTATGTGAATTCAACGAGCATTGAACATCTCCCAACAGTCATTGGACCATTCAATGGGCATTGAATGATGAGCAATGGATGTTGATTGGATGCTGCTCTTTTACCAAAGTCTTTTGGACCTCTCAATCGGTGTTGTCCATTTGCAATGTCATTGGAGAAATGCTTTAGGTTGAGTTGTGCTAGACCTCGCCATGAGCATTGAAGTTTCGCAATGGGCATTGATCCGAGCTAACAATAGATGTTGCATATTTGCAACAGACATAGAAAAAATGTCCAAGCTTGAGCTAAAGCTTTTAAAACCCAAAATGACATTGGCCTTTCTCAACAAGCGTTGAAGGAGTTTCCAACGGGCATTATGAACTGCTCAACAGGTGTGGAAAATATTTGTGCGAAGTTTGAAAAATAGAGCATCAAGTTCAAGCCTTCTGAAAATGAACAATGGGTATTAGTCTCTCTCCAATAAGTATTGTAGTCAAAGCCAACGAGTGTTCAAAGACACTTAACAGACATTGAAAGTAACCATTACAAGTTCAATGGATGTTGATGAAAAACAATGGGAGTTGCCATCTCTAACAGTTAGTTTTATAGAAAGGCTGTCAGACACAACATCAGCTATTCCAATGGCTAGCTTTTAAGCTTGGCTATTCAATGAGCATTTTTGGAGTTTAGAAGGATTAGAGAAAAGGCTAGAAATTATTGTGAATATCTTTGTAACTCCCTATAACTATATGTGCAAACCTTTTGGGGTGTTGCTTTGTAATTTGATAAAGTGAGTTTATTTTTGTTACTTTTTTGAGAGTAGGTTTGTTTGAGCACTAATTATGTGTTTACTGCCTATTTGAAAGGCTTAGACACTGCTTGGATCTTTCATTATTAGTTGTTGTAAAGGTTAGTATTATGTCTAGAAAAATACCAAGGGGTAGGTTATTCTTTATTTGTAAAAGGGAAGGTTCTTCCTTAGCCTAGAAAAATGAAGGTTTGTTCTTGAGCCTGAAAAAGAATAGATAGGCCTAAGTGATAGCTTAGGAAGTGGAGCAAGCAAGTTGTCGAACTACTATAAATTCTTGTGTTGTTTTTGTATTTATGTTTATTTTTAGTTTTTGTTTACAACCCAATTCACCCCCTCTTTGGTTGTCTTATCGCCACTTAGTCCAATAGTTGGTATTAGAGCTTAATCTCTTTTGAAGCTTAAATGTAAGAGGGACGTAGTCATGGCAACCCGAAATGAGCATGGACTAGAAGGACAACTAGTGTTGAGACCTCCTTTCTTTAATGAAACATACTACCAGTATTAAAAGAGCAAAATGTATTACTTTCTTAGGTCTGAATCCATTGAGTTGTAGAGAGTTATGGATAAAGGTTTATACACTTTAATGAAAACACTTGTTGATGAGACTCAAATAGAAAAGGACATTGATGAGATGTTTGAGAAAGAAAAAAGGCAAGTTGCTAATAATGACAGTCATCCACAAGCTCTTTTGTGCCTTAAGTAGAAGTGAGCACAACAAAGTGAGCATGAAGTCAACTGCCAAGGAAATTTGGGAGGCCTTGGAGATCACACATGAGGAAATAAATCAAGTCAAAGAAAATAAGATAGAGACCTTCATTTGTCAGTATAAAACCTTCTTTATGAAGCCTGACAATAATCTCAAGAACGTATGATCAGTTCAATAAGATTGTTGGAGAAATGAAGACTTTTGGAAAATTATTCATTAATGAGGAACTTGTGAAGAAAGTTCTGAGGTGTCCGCCTAAGGAGTGGCTTCGCATGGTCACCTCACTTAAGGACTCAAAGGACTTAAAGACCATGCCACTTATTGAGTTGTTGGAAAATCTCATTAACTATGAAATGAACCAGGATAGAGAAGCTCCACCTACATCGGAGGATACTAATAAGAAAAATATTGGAATATCTCTCAAAACTACCTCCAAATATCTTAGCTCAAATGATTAAGAGTTGAATTATGAGCAAATAGTCCTCCTGACAAATAAATTCAGAAAAATATTGAAGAAAAATGGTAAAGGCACGTTTAAGCAAGTTGAATGCTATGGATGTGGAAGGCTTGGCCGCATGAAAGCAGTTGCCCAAAGGCCAGAGCTAAAAAGAAGGATAAGAAGAAAAAGGAGAAGAAAGCCTATAAAGCCACTTGGGATGACTCTTGTGCATTTGAACTAAGTAACGATGAAAAATAACCAAGGATGGGAATAAAAGAGAGAACCAATCTTTGCCTTATGGCCTGGAGGAGAGCTCTTCAAAATAGGTATGTCCTAACTCTGTAGATAGTGATTTGCATGAGGATGATCGAGAGTTAGAAAACATGTTCATTACTAAAAATCTTATTGAGGCCTTAAAATCAACTAACATTGATCTTGATAAAAGTTTTGAAAGAAACAAAATCTTGAAAATTGAATTGGTGGAACTAAAGAAAAGTTTTGAGTAATTTCAAAAAGAAAATGAGGCTTTGAAGTAAGAACAAAAATTTTATGAACTGTTATCTTCTTAAAATAAGAGTCTCAAGAAAGAGATCTCAACTTTGAAGAATTCTTTTACCTTCTTTTCAAAAGGAAAAGAAAAACTCGATCTTATTTTAGGCTCTCAAAAAAATTTAAAAGATAGACATGGCTCAAGCTTTGATCATTCCAAACCTTCTACCTCTAAGTCAAAATCTATGAGAGCTTCTACCAAAGCTAGAGTTCCCTTACCTTCATCTAAATCATATGTGCATAATCATAGATGATCTCACTCATGCTCTCATAAGCCAAAGGCAAATCATGCCTTTATTTATGGAACTAATAAAAAACACAAAAGTTCCTTCATGATTTAGGCACTGATCTTTTAGGATGCCACCTCACTCATATTCCACATAAGAGCTCAAGAAAGCATCCATTTAGCTATATTTTTATTGTGTAAATTTTGGACATAAAGCATACTTTTGTTATATTAGGTTGAGAGATGAGCAAATTTAAGTGGCTAACCCCCATGGACCCAAAAGAAATGGGTACCAAAGAAAGTTTAATTTTGTTGGTTTGGAAGCTCCTCACCCTCTGCTCAAAATAAAGAATCAAATCGTGATTGGAGCTATAGATTTTGAAAAAGAGCTAAAGTTTTTGAAAAATATTTATATTTTTAGAGAATTCAACATTTGGCATCAATTTGAAAACACAATAATTGGTATCAGATGTTATCTTTAACTATAATGTATCTTTATTCCTTCTTTTGCTTTTGTTCAACATGCTTTTGTTCAACATACTTTTGTTGAGGGGAGTTTGTTTTATGAACCAACTTTGGTATCAATTTGGAGTTTTATTTTAGGAATCTCCAGCAACTATCCTTCCTTTCTTACTTTCCTTAATTTATAAAGAGAACATGTAACCCCAAGTTATGTCAACTGGATTCGTGTTTGAAAATCATAGGTGATTTATTAGAAGGAAGCGTAAAGATAGGGGGAGTTTTCCTTTGCTATTTGTACTGTATTTTTGGTATCATCATATTTTCCTTATTTTCCTTAAGAAACTTGGTCTAGATTTTAGGAAGAAAATGCATGTATGTTTGTAAGAGTGAGAACATTTTTTTTAGGGAGAATTTTTATATGCTTTTTGTTGATGACAAAAAGGGGGGAGAAGTTTTGAATGTTTTGATTTGATGATTTGATTGCTTTGTTTGGTATCACTTATATGCATAGTCTAACAATTGTTATCTTTTATGTTATTAACATCCAACATTTGGTATCTTATATGGTACAACATTTAGTATCTTATATGGCTTGTTAAGTAACATACTTGGTATCAAGTCTTATATGGATATTCCAATAATTGGTATCAAACCTTATGTTGAATTGGTATTAAACCTTATATGGATATTTTGATTACTATGTATTTTAGTTGGTATCTTATTTGTGGCTTTATGTTTCAATATTTTGTATCCTCTATGTGTTTGAGTCTTGTATTTTCAATATCAAAGCATCTTAGTTTTGTCATCATTCAAAAAGAGGGAGATTGTTGTGAATGCTAAGGGAAGAGTGTTTGGAGAACATGTAACCCTAAGGCATTAGACTCACTTCTCTACTTTGAATGATGTGTTTTGAGTGATAACTAAACCATGATTTTGAAGGATAACAAAATTATAATAGAATCAAGAGAAGTTCTAATGTTTATACATTAGTGTTTATTTGATGTTTTGAATAGACTCGACAGATGTTAACGGAGATTGTTCTGAATGCTAGGGGGGAACATGTAAACCCAACACCTAACAAAAGTTAAAGAGCCAGAATAAGTTCAATGGGCATTATACAAATTCAATAGGCGTTAAACATCTCGCAACGAGCATTGGACCATTAAATAGGCATAAAAGGATGAGTAATGAAATTTGATTGGATGGCTTTTTTGTCAAAGTCTTCTAGACCTTACAATGGGTGTTGTCCCCTTGTAACAGGCATTAAAGAAGTGCTTCAGGTTGAGTTATGCTAGACCTCACCACAGACATTGAAGTTTCATAATGGGTATTGATCTAAGCTAGCAACAGTCATTGCATATTCACAATAAACTTGGGAAAAATGTCCAAGCTTGAGCTAAAGCTTCTAAAACCTGGAACTTGTGTTGGCCTTTCTCAACATGAGTTGAAAGAGTTTCTAATGGGCATTGCAAATTGCTCAATGGGCATGGAAAGTAATTATGCAAAGTTTGAAAAACAGAACATGAAGTTCAAGCTTTCTAAAAATGAAAAACATGCATTATTCTCTCTCCAACATGCATTGTAGTTAATGCCAATTAGTGTTGAAAGACATTCAACAAGTGTTAGAAGTAATCATTACAAGTTCAATCAGTGTCGATGAAGAACAACATGTGTTGTCATCTCTAATGGCTAGTTTTACAGAAAAGCTATCAAACACAACATCAACTATTCCAACCATTAGTTTTGGAGCTTAGCTAAATAAGAAGCATTTTTAGAGTTTAGAAAGGTTAAAGAAAAGGCTAGAAATTATTGTCAACATCTTTGTAACTATTTATGCAAACCTTTTGGGGTGTTGCTTTGTATTTGGGTAGAGTAAATTTATTTTTGTTACTAATTTGAGTGTAGGTTTGTTTGAGCACTAATTGTGTATTTGTTGCCTATTTGAAAGGCTTAGACATTGCTTGGATCTTTTCTTGCTAGGGGTTGTAAAGGTTAGTATTATGCCTAGAAAAATACTAAGGGGTAGCTTATTCCTGAACCAGTAAAAGGAATGAAAGGTTATTCCTAAGCTTGTAAAAGGGAAGGTTCTTTCTTAACCTATAAAAGGGAAGGTTCGTTCTTGTTCCTGAAAAAGAATAGATAGGCCTAAGTGATAGCTTGGGGAGTGGAGTAGGAAAGTTGTCGAACCACTATAAATCTTTGTATTGTTATTGTGTTTGTGTTTGTTTTTTGTTTTTGTTCACAACCCAATTCACCCCCTCTTGGGTTGTTTCATTACTGCTCAATCCAATAAAGATATTCGATATTCAATTCCATTATCATGAAATAATTTATTAAATTTTGTGTTCAAAAACTTATTCCCTCCATTATATTAGAACTTTTTGATTTTAGTGCCAAATTAATTCTCAATATTATTTTTAAAATGAAAAAAATTATCATAAACTTCATATTTGAATTTCAATAGATAAATCCTACAATATTTAGAATAACCATTAAGAAATAGGACATAATATTTGTAACCATAAAAGGATGGTATTGGTGATGGTAAATATCTGAATAAACAATAGAAAAAGGTTTTTGAGCTATAATTATTGAATCCAAAAAAGGCAACTAAACCTATTTACAAAGATCACAAGTATGAAAATTACCATATAAACTAATAGATGAATAAAGTTTCAAATTTTATTGAACAAATTTTGAAAAAGTAGGCAGTCTAGAATATGCAAGATGTTAGTGCCATTTGGTTGGTGAGACTTAAGATGCAACAAGTGCATTAGTTGATATAAAAGATTGGTCATGGATAGAAAAAGGGTAGAGGCTACCTAAACTACTACGATGATGTAGAGTCCTCTTATTAGAAGGATCCTTCATAGAATAACTATTGGAATCAAAGTTCATTAAAAAAAAAATTATCATTTGTAAATTAACAAATAGAATTAAATTTTTTGTTAATAGAGGGACAATGAGGACATCTTTAGAAAAAGAAAATTAAGAATTTTCACATTTGAGCTTTTTGGTTCCAATATGAGCAATAGGAAGGGTAGTTCCATCAATGACTTTCGTTATATCATCGATTAAATAAGTAGTAGATGAATCAATCATACTTGGTGTATTTGTCATATGATGTGCGGCTCTAATGTCAGCATGCCAACTTTCATTTGTTATTGGCTCTTACATATGAAAACCAATATATAGTACAATTGGTGATGTTATAGAAGAAATAGACTAGTTTGGATAGTTCTATACATTGTGATCATAATTATCACATAATTTACATTACATTAAAGGAGAGCCAAGAAAAGATGCTTGATTTGAATATTTTTGCCAAGGACCATGACTAAAATTATTGTAGCTGTGAAAATTTATTGAATCGCCTATGGCCTTAATTATGAAAGGAGCTGAAATTATTGTCATGCCTAGAACTATATCCACCATGATTCCCAAAATAACAAAAGAATGAATTATTTCGCCCTTTTCATCCACCATGTTGATTTCTAAAGCCTTGATTTTGTCAAAAAGAATTGCCATGACCTCTAGTGGTTAATAAAGCTTGATGAGATTCTGAAGAGACAAGTGTGAATTTTTTAACATGTACCTCATGAGTAAATAAGAAAGATCAGAGTTCTAAAGAAGATGGCAGACATTTTTTAACTGACATAACAATTACAAAATTAGAGTATTCTTAAGGCAAATCAGCCAAGATTTAGAGTATAATATAATCATCATCAATTGAATATAAAAAACTCACAATTGATTTGATCTAGTGCAAGTATTCAACCATTGTTTGAGTTCCCTTTGTTGCTTGAAAGAAACTTAACTTCAGTTGTAAATATTTAGCATTAATATGACATTGAAAAAGCTTTTGACATCATTCCATATTTGTTGAGTAGTAGGTGTTGCATCATGTTTTAGAACATGTTTGAGAATCTTTATTGACATAACATGAAGCCATGAGACTATGACATAATTAATTTGAAGTCATTTTGTCTATGTAGAATTAGGAACCACAACACCTATAGAACCAATGATAAAAGATGAAGGGTAAGAAGAAGGACCATTCATGTGGCCTAGGACTTGATGGCAACGAAGAATATAGGTAAATAAGGCTTTCTAAATAAGACAATTTGAAAAATCAAGAATTTCAAGTACATGATTTTTGATGTTGTTAACAGAAAAAGGTGTGTTTGAGTATTGAGTCAATGAAAAGAAGATGTTGATAAGTTAGTAGCTAGATGTGCAATGACATTTTGAGAAGAGGTAAAAGAAGAATTGAAGGTGGAAGAGCTAGACGACTCAATTGTACTATGATACCATGAAACAATTAGTGAGATTTAGGGTTGCCCCTTATATATATATATATATATATATATATATATATATATATATATATATTATTGATAACAACTTCAATTGTAGAAATATATTAATAACAAGAGATAAACATGAGAAAAGATTACTAACATATTATAGTTATGCATTTACATGTTTATCCTTTTCTATACCCTCTATTAAACTAAGCTTTGTCATTTCCATCTCTTCTTCTTCACTCTCTTATACTCACTTTCCTTTTATTATTGGGCTAGTCATGTGATATTAATTTTAGGGGTATTATCAAAAGGAATGGCTCATTGCTTGGGTGAGTGTAAAGGATGCTGGCATTTTGGCTAGCAAAGTAGTCAAAGTTAAATAGTCTAAGAAGGAGGAGAAATTGGTGGCATCTTGGTTCTAAGTGTTGACTACACTCATGGCCATTGTTGTTATTGTTTTCAATCTATGTTAAGTTGAAAATAAATAAATTATGTTTGCTTTATAAAGGAAGATATTAGATGATAACAAAATAGCACAATTGTTTGGTATGAAAATTGAGTTTGGCTTTTGAGTTTTCCATTTGTAAGGATTAAAGAGGTAGGCATTATGCTAGAACCAAAAGATTGCATAAGTGTTTGTCTAAAAAAATTACAAATCTTAGTGTTATAGTAGGAATACTAGATATATGGATTTGGCTAGGGATTGGGAAGGAGAAAATGATGGGCATAGAGAGAAAAATGGGTAGGAATAGAGATAAATATCGTTAAATGAAGCAATCTTTCCATAAAAAAATTATCATTTTTCTATTAGTCAAAGAAAGGTAAGAAGATTTTAATAGTTTTATTTAAATAAAAAGATGAAACTATAAATTACATAAAACCTAAGGGAATGAAAAATAATTTTATAACAAATTAAAGTAGTTTTGATAAATGATTTATGATGTAAACCATATAGTTGAAGTTGAAGAACACATTGAATAAGCATAAAAGATAGAAATCTAAATGAATACCAAAATTTTTAATGATCATAATTGTTAAGACGATATTCTCCTTATGAGAGTTAGGTTTTCTCTTCTTAAGAATTAGGGTTCTCTCAATTTTCTCTCATAGAAATTAGGTTTCTCTTCTTAAAATTTTTGGTTTATTTTTTGAGTTTCTTTTGGATTGGTGTGATTCATTTTGGTTCCATTAAATTTCTCACCTATTTCTTGAATTTGTGTTCCTAGGTTTTCGTTATCTAATATTCCTATTTTCTACTTTTCATTTACTAGTAGTCATTTCGTCTTATGTTTTAGGTTTTTCGGTCTTTTCTCTAATATCTCATTAACCATTTATTTGTACCTAGGCCAATATGCCTTTCAAACTAAATATATTTTCTTGTCATTTTTTAACTAATTTTTTTATATTATTTATTTTTTAGGTTTCTTGTGATCTCATGTTAAGACCTTTATCTCTTTGATTTAGTGTCTTTGGTTATCATAAATTTATGGGTAATTAACCCTAACAGTCATTTAATTATAGACCAAATTCTATTGTGGTAATTTAAGATCAATTTTATGCAATTTAGTCATTGAAAAATTATTTTTATTTCAATTCACTAACTCTGGTAAAATTAAAAATTTTTAATAGTTAGAATGTCACGTGTAAAAACTTTTAAATGGATAAAAGACTAATTTGGCACCTAAACTTTTTTAAGAAGTCCAAATCAACCAAATTGATGTATGATAAAATTCAAGTTTGGGTATTAAATTGACTCAAAAAGTTAATTTGGGTTAATATAAACTTCTTGAAAAAGTTTAGGGACCAAATTAACTCTGAATCCATTTAAAAAATTTTGCGAGGTGGCATTTTAGCTGCCAAAAGTTCTTAATTTTAACAAAATTAGCGAATTTAAATAAAAATAATATTTTAGTGACTTACTTATACAAAATTGATTTTAAGTGCATATAATAGAATTTGACCTATAATTGAGTGACTATTGACATTAATTACCTTAAATTTATTATAAATTATTTTCATTATGAAAAGAAGAGGTGAACCAATAAGTGTTAAGGATATGGCAAAAAAGTTAGGTGAAATTATAATGGTGGAGGAGATATATAGAGATGAAAGAGATCTTTCCTCATTATGTTTAACTAGTAGACTCTAAATGAAGAAACCTTTCACTAGTCAAATTCTAATGGATATTATTAAAAAAAAAAAAAAAAGAAATTTCAACCCAAATATGATGCTTAGGTTATAGAGTTCATATTATTTCTATTCTGATTTTTCATTGGAAAGACAAGCATAAAATATTGGTAAGGGAACCCTAACATTTTGACAAACACCTATTCATATTAAAGGAGGCCAATGGAAGTGAGCAAGCCTCAATGGTAAAACTATTATACAACATTTTATAGGTATGAGTATATGACTTGCCATTGAAGCTAATGAAAAAAATCAATAACCAATCAGTTAGGAGAGAAGATTGGGTTTTTCTTTAAAATGGATGATGATGAAAAGTTTTGTTAGACTAACTTTCTCCACTTCAAGGCACACATTAACTAGAGAAAGCTAATGGTTGTATAACATCTAGATTTTGACTTATTTTAAATTTAGTGATTTGCCTATTTCAATTATTGGTATGGTCAATATAGCCAGATACTAAAACACTACTCTAATATAACTAACGATGTAGGGACTGAAATTGGGGCATTTTCCTATAGTGAATGGCTTATATCATCATATCTTTAACATCCAAAGATGGATTGACTTTCAATTAGGTAGAGGTCTTTTACTAAGAAAAAAATGGTTTTCTCTCTAAAAATCAATTAAAAAAAAAGGACGTGTAGGACAAAAATAGTAAAGGAGGAAGCTTGCTAGATAGAGATAATGGATAGGATTGTCATTTATCCCAATAGCCATGTTATGGATGGATAAATGGGTGGAGTTATGTCAGCCATCAACCAATTGGATTTATCTTATGAAGTAGGGCACAATAGCATTATTGTTAGTTAAGAGTCCTAAGGTATGATTAATACATACAATGAAAAACTTTCTTTCCCAAATCTTGTTCACAAGTCTACATGTATGAACCCTATAAACCAACTAAGTACTTTCCTTTCCATGCATTGTTAATCAATAAAAACCTTTAAAACCTTATACCTACTCATAATTTATACCCCCCCTTCATGCAATGTCAATGATTCCTTTGTTGTCCTAATGGATCACAATAATAATTCTTTTCCCATATTTACCTATAAATTCCTATAGCAAGGTAATAAACCATAAAGTCTACAACCTTACATTTTCCTTTCAATCCCAATTATACTTAACCTTATCTTAGCCAAAAATGTTCCTTACACTACTAAAGCACAAAGAATTAACCCTCTAAGATGTTCCCATAATTGACCCATAACGCTACCCTACTGACTAACCTTTTCATTTTCCCTATACCAAATGCTACCTAAAACTTAAACCCTGTTAGTAGAAGAGACTGAAACTTGACCTTTTAACACCTACCCAAACAACATTCATAACTTAGAACCTTAAACGTACATAATATACCTTTATGGATGGTAATGCCAAGTTAAAAGAACTCATTCTTTTATGTTTAGTTGATAAATAGTTTCATACAAAAAAGATGTACTTATTGGATTAATGGGTATTATTAAGCAACCTCGTCGCTTACTATAAGTTACTTGGTTTGGAATTGCCATAAGCTTAAGAACCTATAAGAAATCTCTAAATCAAAATGCTTCTTAAGCAAGAGTCCCCCAATTTAGTATTTTTAATGGGACCCAGTTGACTAGTGTATAAATGGAATAGGTTAAAAAGAAGTATAATTATTAATAAGGTATAAATATAAGCCATGAATGCAGGGTTCATGAAAAGAATGAAGGATTGTCCTTAATATGGAACATGGCTCAAGTTTTTCTTAGCTTATTTTCTCTTCATCACATTGATGTGGAATTAAAGGATGATCAGACTTAATTTTTAGGCATTTATAGACTATTTATTAGTGGTTGGAAATAAGAAATAACTATAGAACACGACAACTATTAGGGTTGTTATATATAAACTAGTATCTACCCTAATTAAGTGAAATAGATTGAAATGAAATCCTATTTCAACATGAGAATCTCAGTGGATAACTTAAGGCCTTTAAGCTATGTTTGGATTCCAAAATGTTGTTTTAGAGTTAGATCTTGAGGATCTTGATTTTGTTAGGTATAAATTCACTTAAAATAATGATTAAACAAATGAAGCTAATAATTAGGAGTGCTTAGATTGATTTTTAGCATAAGTATATTGGTGTTCTTATCACTCCTCATTTTTATAAAGCATTTGGTTAGCTAATGTTTTGATCATTCTTCCATATAGCTTTCTTTATTTTACTGTACACTTCAAAGATGAAGAGAAAAGAAACTATTTATATTCAAATCCATGTGGTTGCATCATAAATCTAATAGTGAGTTGGGAAAAAATGCATGGAGACAATTTAATGCTAATATAGGTTTATATTTCATGATGTCAAAGTTAAACTATTATGGTAGAGCTTTAAAGAAATGGGAACATGATCACTTTGGGAGTGTCACAAGGGAAATCCAAAAGAAAAGGATGACGTCAAATGAGCTTCAAAAGGGAATATAATTTACTAAGTTATTGGCATTATAAAAAAGCATCGAAAGGGAGATCATTAAACTATCCTATAGAGAAGAATTGACATAAGATTAAAGAACACAAATTTCTTGGTTGAATGAGGGTGATAAAAATACATCTCTTTCAACACAATGCTTTCAGCTAGGTGTAAGGTATTAGGTCAATTGATGGGAAATGGGTGGATGAAGATGAAGAGACATTAGTTTTTACTTCTTATTGTGGTGAATTATTTTCTTCTTTAGGAGATTTGGAAATAAACATTCTACTAAATTTAGTAGAGGAAAAATTTATGGCATAAATGAGCATAAGAATTTTGGAAACTTACACAAAAGAGGAGTTGTTCTAAATTCTCTAGCAAATGTACCTTACAAAATCACTAGATCTTGATAGTATGCTAATTCATTTCTATTTATCTTTTTGGAATTTAATTGGATATAAGGTTCTTTCTCTTAATGGTACTAGCCCTACGAACCTTAACCAAAATTTTATTTTCCTGATCCCTAAGAATAATAATCCTAAGATCCCTAAGGACTTCAAACCTATTTATCAACTTGTGCAATGTCATTTTTTAAATCATTACCAAAACCATAGCTAATCAATTAAAAAGTTTCTTGCTTAATATTATTCATTGTTCTCAGTCAACTTTTATTTTAGTAGACTTATTACTAATAATGCCCTGCCTTTGAAAATTTCCATTTCCTTAAACGTAAAACCAAAGGTAATAAGGGTCCACCCACCCCCCCCTACCCAACCCCCTAATCAAACTATATATGAGTAAGTTGTATGACAGGAGTTAATAATGAAATGTGTTTCAATTGAGTTTTTTTAATTTTATTTTGCTTAATGCTTTATGTTTTTCTTCATTCATATTAGAGAGAGGCTTCCATAGAAAGGATCCTTTATCTTTTTATTTGTTTTAATTTTGTATAAAAAAGTTTTTTTTCCTCATTTATCAAGCAAGCTAAATGAGAAAAAACAAAATTCATGGCATTAATATACAGAGGGGCTTCGAAGGCATCACATCTTTTATTTACATAAGATAGCATATGTTTGGAAAGGGAAATGAAGAGCAAAGGAAGATGTTATACTAACATATTATAAAAAAAGCTTCTAGGCAAGTGATTAATCTCTTAAAGTTAAAAATCGATTTTAGTAAAATTTTATTTTTTGACTATGAAAGATATAATTCAACATTACTTGGGGTAGAAAGTATGGATGATCACAAGAAATATCTAAAGATGTTTGCATTAGTTATGCATCCAAAAATAATATTCATGACTTGCTAGTCAATTCAAGGGTTATAAAGAAAAGACATTATCTAAGGTAAAAAAAAAAAAAAAAAGTCCTTAGTAAATTAGTATTACAATCAGTACTGACATATGATATCTTATTTCACATTCCCTTACTATATATATGATTACATTAGGATGATAATTTAAAAAATCTGGTAAGGTCATGAGGGACATGCTAATATGGTTTCATTGGTGCTCTTAGAATATCCTATCATAAAGCAAAAGTGAACAAGGGTTGGATTTATAAGATTTGTTTATTTTTAAGATTGTTAAGCTAAAGAAATAGTTATAAACGCTCCTTTTGGTAAGAACTCTCTTTTGCAATATCTCCTTAAGGCAAAACACCATAATCTTGGTATGATGTTAGAAGCAAAGAGATTTAAATCTTATCCACACTTGGCAAAGTATCCTTTAAGTTAAGGTTTTAATCGAGAAATGAAGTCTATGTTAACATTAGGAGCCATTAGCTTTTATGCTTAAATTGTTTGAATATTGTATCTTCTTACACATTTTTTAATAACAAATTAATGCTTAATAGTCTTGTTACTAAAAGTGATAACTAGGATAAACAATTAATTAATAAAATTTTCTTCCATTTAAAGTTGAGGCAATTTATGATGTCCCCTTAGCCCAAAATAACCCCTTAATACTTTGATTTGCCATTTCACAAATAAGGGATAGTATACAATAAGGACTATTTACCATGTTTTGCTAAAACATTTTTTTATCCATAGAGGCAAGCAAATTAAATGGCTTGATAATAGATTTAAAAGCGGTATGGCTTCCCATCCAGATAAAAGAGGCATCACCTAAAACATGGCATTTCATCTGAAGGGCCTACCACACAATTTTATTATGAGGGATGATCTTTTAAAATTAAAAAAAAAACTAATGATCTCATGTGTATGCAATGTGGCAAAAAAAATTGAAACAATTAAACACTCCTTCAGAGACTATCCAACCATTAACTAACTTTTGCTATATAGCCCTCTTAATTTGCATGTTCATGCATGCAGGAATTCTATAATCTTGGAATGGTATCAAATTTACAAATTTATCCTTTCTAAGAAAAAAAACTGGGATTTTTACTGTCTTACCTTGGAACATTTCTGATAATTCAAAGATTTTCAAGAATAAGAAGATAGACAGTGAAGATATCATAAACCAAGCTTTTGGCAATGTTTATGGATTTTAACGTAGAGATACCTTTGACCAGAATAAATTATTTGTCTAAGACTTATTAATGGTAACCTCCAATGAAACCTAAAGTTGAAATTAATATTAATATGAGTATGCTTCCAGATCTAATGATACAAATCAAGGTGCTAGCCACAAAGTTCAAGCAATCATTTATAAGTAATCCCAAGATCCATTGCAAGGAATTAGAGGTGTAATAACTAGAGCACGAACTAAATGCATAAAGGAGGCTTTGTAAGGATTAATCATAAAGATGCAAAAGAAAGAGATTGGTCTTAATGATTTTAATGCATTACTAAAATTAATGATTTATCTCTATGTCATGGATGATAAACAAGGCTTAATGCATAAAAAATAAGGATTAACATATGACATAAGCATGTATGAAATAAAGCATAACCATACCTGAATCCATACAAACACTCTAAACATTATGCCAGTGAGTCATGACCATGCAAGAAAAAGACATAGTAGTACATTTAGAGACAAACATGTAAAAATAAGAATGGTCATGCCTTTTTGTGATTTCAACTTCTAGAAAAGAGTCATGGCATGCAAGGAAAACACATAGTGCAAGGGCATGATTCCAAATTTCTTTAAGTTTTATTTGCCTTTTTAATTAGGAACTTTTAGTGGGAATAATATTCCTATTTAAATACAAGTTGGAATAGAAAATTATGTCCTTTTCTTTATAGAAAATTTTAGTTTTAATAGCTATTTAAAGGGTTTTCCTATGTATTGAATCATCATAACTTTCATCATCAATAATAACTTTGAGTTATTTTTTAGCAAAATTTGCTTTGCTTTCTTGTGTTCTTTGTAAATAAAATATCTTAACTTATCAAAAGAGTGATTAGCCTTGCATCTTTAAGATTAGGGTTTTAAGGAGTTAGTTTCTTTCGGCTTCTAATTAGATCAACTTTAACTTGTTTTCTACCTTTTTTAGGCAAGCCTAGGAATTAATTTAAGAGTTTGTTTGGTGCACAATTTACAAATATTTTATAACTAATTCATTCTCAATATTGATGATATTATGTTAATTTTTTAAACAGATTAAAGGAAGTAAATTTGTGTTTTATAAGCTTAAAAGGGAGAAAAATGGTCAAAGAGCATGAAAAGGCAACTTAAGTTTTAGTTTTGAGTATTCCTCGATATTTTGGTATATCTCCCTCTATATATCTAAATGATGTGATTCAAAAGCCATTGTAAATCTAAGACATAGGGCTACAACTTTTATGCTTTGCACTTGAGCTAATTCGACCATCTTTAAGGTTAAAAGTTAATCGTAAGTTCAAATGGCCAAGCTACATGACCATACGCCTAAGAAGCAAATTCAGGTAGAATGTATTTAAAACACACACCCTCAACACGTGGTTGTGTGCCTCATGCCTCAACACATGGTTGTATGCCTTCGAAACACAATTGTGTGCCCCTATATACATAAAAATAGGATTTTTAAAGCTCTCCAAACTCTTTCTTTTTCAATCCCCAAACAATCTACTTAGTAAACACCTCAAAAACACTATTTAAGGGGGTAAAACTCTATGAATTGAAAGGATCTAGGCATCAAATAACCATCCAAAAATCTAACAAATCAATCAAGAAAGGGTTTAGAAGTAAAAAGGAGTAAGAAGTCAATCATTCAAGAACTTTAAGAATTGAAGTCCATGACTTCAAATATCATTAGTTTGATTATTTATTCTTCTCTTTCTTCCATTCTAAGCAAATTATCTTTAAGCTAAGGTTGAAAATGGATCTTGTATGACTTATATTGGGTTTTTTTAATCTAAGTATTTTTTTATTTCTTTCATTATTTATGCTAGCAACTATTGAGTGCTTCATGTTTGATTAACTGGTCATTAATCATATTAGTTCCATGAATCGACAATGGAGACATTCTTTTCATGGAATGAAACTTTTAACAACTCTGTTATTTTGTTATTGAGCTAAGGAACCTTAACAAACCATTACTATCCAATAGAGTCTTGTCTTATGAGGCAATTGCATGATGTTTAGCTTTTGAGTCTAGAAACTTTTAGCTTAACATGCTCTTATATGTTAGTTTCTACTCGAGGGGGATTAATTCATCACTATAGTGACTCGATAATAGCGCTTAATGAATGAACCAATTAGACAAGGATTAGGAACCCATTAGAAAGTCATCAAGTGAAGTTGAACCCTTAGCTAACTTCTTATATTGATTTTTTTTCTTTGCAATTACTTTGTTTATATTTTACTTAGTTTTAATTGTTAGTTTAAATCTTCTTTTATATTAGATTTCTAGATAATACAAGAAATAAGGTGTTGAGTACTTAAATCCTGATCCTCATGGGGAACAATATTTGTATTCTTATATACTTTATTACTTGATGACTTGTGCACTTGTATCTTAATGGATTATTTATATAGCACTAACCCATAATCAAATTTTTGACATCATTGCCAAGGATTAGTGACATTAATACTAATCAATTGTTTCTATATTACTATAGAATTTTTTTATTTTTGTTAGACTAGGTTGGTTAAACCTAAGTCAAAGGCCTCTTTGATGTTGGCAATGAAGATTGATAAGTATTAATGTCTTGTCTAATGTTGGGTTTTATAGTTTTTAAGTTAGGTTTTCATTGGAAGTTGGATGAAAGTCTAAATCTCTAGCATTGAGTAAGGCATCCAAATTTGCAGTCAGGATTCTCTAAATCACAACTGCGACCTTGCAACAAGGATGGATGACCTTAGACTAGAAGAATTCATGGAGGAAATCACAGCCACGATCTAACCGAAGAAGACTTGAATGACACACATAAAGATTCACGATGGTGTTCGCGTCCTGAGTCACGACTGCAAATTTTGCAGCTGGATGGAGGGAACCAAATCTACAACCATAACATGCCAAGTGTCCAAGATGACCGTTAGGATATCCAAATTAGCGAGGGCGAATAATCTGTCATAATCATGACTCATGGGAGTGATTTCTCCTTACCAAATAAAAGGATTCGATGTCCCTGTCATGCCTAAGAAGGATCTTAATCGCGACCATGACTTTTGGTTGGTTAGTCAAATTCAAAGGATATATTTCTTGGAACACTAATAGCAGCATGCCACGTGGACTAGCCATTGGACACAAAATGGGGTTCTCTACTGTGATTTCAATCTTCCCAGTGAAAATTGAAAATTTGCTATCACGAAATGCCAATCACAACCGTGACAGGCATTTAATGTAAAATCTGCCTAGCTTACCTTAGAGATTTAGGCATAGTTTGTTAATAACATCCTTTTGGTGGTTGTTGCCTATAAATATTCCACCAAACAGACATGAATGCAAGAGAATTTCATTAATTGTAGCTAAACTCTTGCAAATTTACTTCATAACTTCTTATTCTTTGTTTGTGAGTTATTGTTATTAGGTGTAAACATTAAACACCATTGTATTTGGGTTTGAGAGTTAGCCTAGCTATCAAAACTCTTGTAATAGGTTAAAATGTTAGCCTTTGAAAAACACTTGAGTGAGGTTTTGTGTGAGTCTTGAAACACAAATTGTAAGGTTATATGTGAGCCATCAAAACACACTATACAAGGTTAGTGTGAGCTTGGAAACACAATCTTAAGTTAAGTAAAACACCCAATTGAGAAGAATTAGGGAGTGGATGTAGGGTTTATTAATGCCTAAACCACTATAAACATTGTGTGTTCTTTCTTTCTACTCTTCTTCTAATCTCCAAACACCTCATCTTCCCTTCAAATTTTTTAGTTTTCCACCAATTCAATAACCCTTTTTGGTGCTCAAGGGCTAATAATTTTTGTTTAGTTTGTGTTTCTTACTTTTTTAAATTTCTCATACATAATTAGAACTTCATGACATAGATGCATAATTAGAACTTCTTGACATGGATTTGCTCAAGGCATTAGAAACTCAAGTATCTATCTTTACTAAGCAAATAAATTTCATGACTTCTAATATGAGCTATTCTTCTTTTTTGCAGATGGTATACAAATTTTATGGGAAGATTGGCCATAGAGGTAACATGTCATATGAGGAATCCTTTTGCACAAGATCAAGTAAGTTTTATAGGGAATTTCAATCACTAACCCACCAACCCTTACTATAACATCCTATAACCATGATTAGCAAAACCACCGTAACTTTTCTTAGTCTAATGGTGATTATTTAAACCCTATTCTTTAAGCTCCCCCTATTTTTCATGAATCATCGACCTTTTAACCCCAAAAGGAAAAGTCTAACCTGGAAATCTTGTTAGAGCAATTAATCACCAAAATTGATGCTAGGATGGAATAAATGTAAAAAAGATTAAATGCAAATCTAGAAAGCTATACCTCTCACTCTTTCCATAACCTTAAGATTCAAATGGGATCAATGGATAATGGTTTAAACTTTATATCTCATGGGACCTTATTTAGTACCTTCAAGCCCAACCTTATGGAGCAAGTCAAGGAAATTACATTGAGGACTAATAAGGAGATCAATTCAAAAGTGAAAGAGGAGGGAGAAACCAAGAATGAAGAAGACAAGGACAAAGAGATAATAAAGGAAGATAATCTAAAGGAGGAATTTGATTTTTATATGCCTCCTATACCTTTTCCCCTAAGATTAAAAAAGTATAAAGAGAATAAAGAGCTCATTAAGGAAGATAATCTAAAAGAGGAAGTCAATCCTTATGTATCTCCCAAGCCATATGTGCCCTTTATACCTTTTCTTTTAAGATTAGAGAAGTATAAGGAAGAGCTCATTGAGGAAGGTAAATCACAAGAAAGCCACAGGTAGAGAAAAAAAAGATACTTGAGCATTAATGAAAAAGATGATCATTTTGAGCTTGAACAATCTAAACTAGCAAGAATTGAAGAAGGTTTTATTATCAAAGTATGTGAGGTAAGTAATACTTCCATTTTTGAAATTCATGATACTAACCCATCTTCTCTCTTACTTATTGATGCATTGAACTATGATGAAGTAATAAAGACACCTCCTTATCTTTTGCACTTTGATCAATTAGACCCATTGACTTATCTTTATGATCATGCATATTTTGGAGAACAAGATCCCTCTTATGTTCTAATCTTTAATGACATAAACCATGAACAAGAAAAGAGGTCAAGAAAAAGAAAGAGATATTTGGATTTGGTAATCATCAATTTAAAGGGTTTAAGTCCAAAGAATTGCATGCATCCAATATTAATGAAGGATAATCATAAACCCAAGGTGAAACTTAAGTGAAAACTCTTTACGGTCAAGCTAATGACCTTAAATTAGCATGTTTCTTTTCATTATTGTTATATGTCTTTTTGCTTTATATTTTGTTTTCCTAGTTTTGCTTAATGCTTTTCTTGATGAGAGATTTTGTTTCATCTTACCTTCATTAAGGTAATCTTTCTTTATCCCTCTTCTCTTTTTTGCATGCATTACATCATTGAGGACAATGATGAATTTAAGTTTGAGGGAATTAGGGATTTCATGTGCTTAATTTGTGCTTTAAATGTTAAATTTTGATAATTGAATGATTAAGAAATCATTTTGATGTCTGAAGTTGAATAATCGATGAAGAATATCATAACTTATTTAAATCAATTGAGCTAAATTTGCTTATGATAATGATTTAGTCTTGGTTAATATGTTTGATTTATTGTTAATTATCATAATAGAACAATTTAAACACATCTTGGTAAAATATGAATTTAAAAATTGAAATTGATAATTTTGCATAACTTAGGTGAGTGGATACTTGTACACATGCTAGAACTTGCTAGACCATCTTTTGAGGTGAAGTCTTAAAACTTGACAACTTTAAGGAAATGATTAAGTTTTTGATTGCCCTAATATTCCCCATCCATACCTTTCTATGCATTATCCCTTGTTACCTCTTTGAGCCTTAGTATATACTCACTTGTGAGAATAATTATCCTTTTCTTTCTTTAACCCATTACCATTACTATAACCATATAATCTAAATTATCTTTTACTTCCCCTATCAAGAGAACGAGTTAGAATATGGTTATATGATCGTGTAAATTGTTACTTATGTGCATAATTACAAGGCTTGTAAGAAAGCATGCTAATTGTAAAATTAAGAGCATAAAGTCTAAATCAAGTTTAGGAGTGGCAAGTATGAGAAAAGAACAAAATGAAAGAAAGTGAAGAAAAAAAAGAACAATAAAAAAGAAGGAGAACAAAATGAAAAAGAAAAAAAAATGAAAGAAAGATTGATAGCCACTAAGAACAAGTATGCATATGCATGGATGTATTTTTTGAAAGTCTATGAACATGATAGAAGCACTCATTAATTACAATTACAATTACAATTTGCATTATTGGTATAACTCATGTTTTGATAACATTCTCTTGTCTTTGGACTTGACCACTTTTTGATAGCCTTGACCCTAGCCTTACATCACCAACCTAAAAGACTTTATGATCCTTAGGTTGCTAAGATCTACATTAGTAAAGAAAGGTGAGATAGTTTTGCCTATGGTCATATGTGACTTCTAAGAATTTGAAGTTGAATCTTGCTTAATTTATGTGTGATTATAATTGAAATTTTAAATGAAATGTGTTGCCAAGACACACATAGACTCGATTGTGTTAAATGATTATAAATAAAACATGTTAGTTAGGAACTTATTATTATAAGTCTATTTCCTTAGTTAATGAAAGTATTGGTTATCACTGAGATAAAACTCTCCTTAAGACCTTGGAACTTGTTCTTGATCTTGAGTTATTGGATTTTACTAGGATTAGTTCTTGCTTAAGGACAAGCAAGAGTTTAAGTTTGGAGAAATTAGTTTAATGCATAATTTACATATATTTCATAACTAATTCATTCTTACTATCAATGATATTATATTAATTTTTCATATGAAACATATTAAAGGAAGTAAATTTGTGTTTCGTAGAATTAAAATAGAGAAAAGTGGTTTAAAAAAAAAGCAAGAGAAGACAACTTAAGTTTTAGATTTGATTACTGCTTAATTTGTTTGTGTATCTCCCTCTATAAAGCTCCAATTGAGGTATTTCAAAAGCCATTGCAAAGTTAAGACATGAAACTACAATTTTATGTTTTGCATTTAAGTTAATTTGGCCATCTTTAAGGTCAAAAGTTGATCGCAAATTTGCATTATGAAGATACATGACCATGTGCCTAAGAAGCAAATTCAGGTAGAAATTATTCAAAGCACACAGAAATTATCCAAAGCACACACCCTTGACACATGGTCGTGCGGCTCAACACATGATTTTATGCCTTCAAAGCATGGTTTTGAGCCCCTATAAACCTAAAAATAGGATTTTAAAGCTCTTCAAACTCTTCCATTTTTAATCTCTAAACTTCTTACTTAGTAAACACCTCAATAACACTATTTAAGGAGGCAAAACCCTATGAATTAAAAGGATCTAGGCATTAGATAACCATCTAAAAGCTAAGGAATTAATCAAGAAAGGGTTTAGGAGTAAAGAGGAGCAAAAAGTCAATCATTCTAGAGCTTCAAGAATTGAAGTCCTCAACTTCCAATATCATTAGTTTGATTTTTTTTTCTTCTTCTTTTTCTTCCATTATGAGCTAATTATCTTTAAGTTAGGGTTTAAAATGGATCTTGTGTAACTTATATTAGGTTTTTTAATCTAAGTATTTTTGGTTTCTTTCATTATTTATGGTAGCAACTGTTGAGTGCTTCATGTTTAATTAACTGGCCATTAACCATATTAGTTCCATACATTGACAATGGAGACATGCTTTTCATAAAACAGAAACTTCAACAATTCCCTTATTTTATTATTGAGTTGAGTAACCTTAACAAACCATTGTTATATATAGAGTCTTGTCTTATAAGGCAATTACATGTTGTTTGGCTTTTGAGTTGAGAAATCTTTAGCTTAACATGCTCTTGTATGTCAATTTCTACTCAGGAGGGATTAATTGATCACCATAGTGACTCAATAGTAGCACTTGATGAATGAACCAATTAGAAAAGGATTAGGAACCTATTAGAAAGTCACCAAGTCAAGTTGAACACCTGACTAACTTCTTATATTGATTATTTTCTTTGTAATTACTTTGTTTATATTTTACTTAGTTTTAATTATTAGTTTAAATCTTTTTTTTATATTGAATTTCTAGATAATACAAGGAGCAAGACGCTTAGTACTTAATCTCGTCCTTGTGGGAATGATATTCATACTTTTGTACACTTTTTTACTTGATGATTTGTGCACTTATAGCTCAATGGATTATTTATATAGCGCTAATCCATCATCACAGTTACTAAAGCAGATCATTTAGTAGGTCCTTAGCATTTGGTATCAAAACTTTGGTTTTAGAAATACGTTACTTATTGTTACTTGTTTCTATTTTGTGCTTTTTTTTTTTTTTTTTTTATCTTTGTATGTGTATTGTGTTGTTTTTGCATAAGTTTCTTCAAATTCTTTTATTCAGCTGCTTTGTGATTTTGAATAAGTTCAATTCTATTTTTGTGTATTTATTTTGATATAAAAAATAAAACAAAGAGATTGAAAAGAACTTCTAATTCGATAAAGAAGAATGAAAAGTTATATTGTATATAAGTAGAATCTATTCTTATTTTGTGTTACTTATTAAGGTTTCCAATCTGATTTATTGAATTGGATGTTTATTCCAATCAATATATTAATTCAATTTTGTACTCTAAATTTCAATAATCCAATTTGAGTTCAATAAGGTTGTTTTGTGTCCTTTAGCCTTGATCTTCAATTCATTGCATTCTAATAATTTCCTAAATTTATTTTGCTTCCTTTTGAAGTTCTTCTTAATTTCTTATTTCTTTTATTTAATTGGTTTTCTTTTTGTGTTACCATTTGCTTCAACTAACTTTTAAATTTTTTACTTTAAGTTTTCAACCAACTAACCAATTACTCCTTGAGTCAATTTTAATTCCTTTAAAAATATAAAAAGGACTAGATTAAGTGGGAAAAGGCAAGAGTGGTGAGATCAAAATTCAAAAAAAAAAAACAAAATAGTGTGAAACACGAGTGATAACAAGTTAGTTTGAGTGTAAACACATGAGAGAGTGTATGAGGAATTAATTTAGTTTATTGCTAACAAATTTTTACAGGTTAGCAAAGAAGAACTACAAGAGCTTGACATGAAATTATTCATAAAAGATGTTAATGAACAATTTAAAAAGTTAAATATTAAGCTAAATAACATGTAATCCCTATCTAATTCTAAAGACATTAAAAGAAATATGATTGAGAAGGAAGAGAAAGATGGTTTAGATTTAGAATAATTAAGTTCTAGTAAAAGCAAAAGAGTTATTTTAAAAAAAAGATCACAATTTAGGTAGCATCAAGATAAAGATCTCGACCCATGTTTACGCCTTGGCATCTTAGTCCCAAAGAAAGATGGAATGTGATGCATGTGTGGGGATTATTAAGCCATCAATAAAATAATTGTTAAGTATAGACATCCTATCCCTAGAATATATGATATGCTTGATGAATTGCATGACACTTTTATGTTTTCTAAAATTGATTTGAAGAGTGGTTATCATCAAATGCATATCAAAGATGCAGATGAATGGAAGGCAACATTTAAAACTAAATATGGATTGTATCAGTGGTTTTAATGCCTTTTGATTTAACTAATGCACCTAGTATATTCATGAGGTTAATGAATCATGTCTTACATGCTTTTGTTAGGGAAATTATGACAGTTTACTTTGATGATATTTTAGTTTATAGCAAGAATTTGAATGAATATGGGAAACATTTGCATACTATTTTTAGCTTGCTAAGAGAGCATCAATTAGATATTAATCTTAAGAGGTGCACATATTACATGGAATCTATTATATTTCTTGGTTGTGTTATTAGTTCACAAGTTAGTAGTATGGATGAAGAAAAGGTAAAGGCTATAAGGGATTGGCCTACACCTAAGAACGTGAATAAGGTAAGAAATTTTCTTAGTTTAGCAAGTTCTTATAGAAGGTTTGTTAAGGATTTTAGTTTTATGTTTGTCTTTGAATGAACATTTTAAAAAGAATGTTTTTTTAAAGTGGAATTATGTGTTTGGTCGGGCTTTTAATACTTGAAAAATAAGTTTTTGTTGTGTTTGCCTAACTTTGATGAACTTTTTGAGGTAGAATGTAATGCATCTAGAATTGGAATATGGGCTATTTTGATATAAGATTCCAAACCAATTTTTTATTTTAGTGAAAAGCTAAATGAGGCATCCTTAAATTATCTTACTTATGATAAGAAACTTTATGCATTAGTGAGAACTCTTCAAACATGGTAGTATTACTTGTAGCTAAGGAAATTCATCATTCATTTTGATCACGAGAGCTTGAAGTTTTTGAAATCCCAAGGTAAGCTTAATAAAAGGCATGCTAAGTGGCTAGAGTTCATGAAAATGTTTCCTTATGTAATCATGTATAAGAAAGGGAAGGAAAACATTGTGGCTAATGTTTATCTAGGAGGTACACATTACCTACTTTTTTAACAAACTAAATTATGTGGTTTTGAATTGCTTAAGGACTTGTATGCTAATGATTCTAATTTTGGCTAAGTATGGAATACATGTGATAAGTGTGCATTTGGAGAATTTATAGGCAAAAAGGATTTTTATTTAAAAGAGAAGTTATGTGTGCCTATCTATTTTATTCATGAGTTACTTGTCAACGAGACTCATGGGGGTGATTTAATATAGCATTTTTGTGTGCAAAGACTTTAGATATGTTGCATAAGGATTTTTATTAGCCTAATATGAAGCATAATATGTAATTTATTTTTGATAAGTGTATTACATATAGTTAATCAAAATCTAAAGTTAAAAGGCATGGCTTATATACCCCTTTATTAGAGCCTAACCAACCTTGGATTGATATTTTTATAGATTATGTTATTGGATTACCAAGGTCTGAATATGGAAAGGATGACATATTTGTTATTGTCGATAGGTTTAGTAAATGGCTAGTTTTATTGCATGTTCTCAAACCAATGATGCAACACATATTGCTAATTTATTCTTTAAAGAAGTGGTTTGTTTGCATGATATGCCCAAACCATTGTTAGTGATAAATTAGGCACACCTTATGGAATCAATAAGGAATTAAATTTTTATTTTCTACTATTGCATATACTCAAATGGATGGACAAACTACAGTAGTTAAAAGAACACTCACTACTTTATTATGCATTATTGTTCAAAAGAACTTAATACAATCAAAGAAATGTTTGCCACTTATTGAGTTTGCATGTAATAGATCTATTTTTTCTACTGCTTCTATTTCATATTTTAAAGCTATTTATGTCTTTAATTCTTTAACTTCTTTAAATATTTCTACTAATAAACATGTTAATCTAAATGGTAAGAAAAGGTAAATCTTATGAAAGATTTACATGTCAAGGTTCGGATTAACATTGAAAAAAAGAATGTGTTATATGTTGAATAAAGTAATAAAGAGCAATTGAAGGTTGTTTTTTGAACTTAGAGATTAGGTCTGGGTATATATGCATAACAAAAGATTTCCTATATAAAGGAAATCAGAATTGCACCTTAAAAGAGATCGACCTTCTCAAGTCTTAGAGAGAATAAATAATAATGCCTATAAGCCATATTTGTCAAGCGATTATAGTAATGATAGTGCAACTTTTAATATTGTTGATTGGTCTTTGTTTGATGCAGGTGATTCGAGAACGAATCTTTTGAGAAAGAAGGTAATAATAAAGATGAGGGTGCTAGTCAAAAAGTTCAAGCAACATTCCAAATATTTCTAAGATCCATTACAAGAATTTGAGGCTTTATAAAGATTAATCATGGAGATGCTAGACAAGGAGTTTGTTCTTAAAGATATTAGTGCATTGTCAGGATTAAGGACTTATCTCTATGTTATAGATGATAAACAAGGCTTAACACATTAAGAGTAAGGGCTAACACATGATGCAGTGATGCATGGAATGAAGCATGGTCATGCTTAGAGCCATTCAAACACTCCAAACATTTTGATAGTGACTATGGCCATGCAAGGAAAAGATATGGTCATGCATTAAAGACATAGGCATGCAAAAATAAGCATGGTCATGCCTTTTTGCGATTTCAGCTTTTACATAAGAGTTATAGGTGTGCAAGGAAAAGACATGGTCATGCAAGAGTGTGATTCCAACTTTCTTTAAGTTGTATTTTCCCTTATGATTAGGAACTCTTGGTTGAAATAATACTCTTATTTACATATAACTTGGAATAGAAATCTATATCCTTTTTTCTATACAAAAGTTTAGTTTTGATAGTTATTTAAAAGACTCTTCTCTGTACTGAATCATCATACAATAATAATTTTGAGTTATTTTTCAACAAGCTTTGATTTGCATTTTATAGATGTGGAGTTGAAGAATTAGTACCACTGGCTATCAAGAAAATTCAAAAGAGATTTGAGGATAACTCATATTTTAGTCTGCTCAAGATGTTGGTAGTTTAATTCCTTATTTTCATCTAGAGATGCTCAAACTAGAAAAAAAAAAATTGACCTGAATTTGACTCGGAAGGATGTTCGAAACAACTCAACTCAAAATTATCTAAAAAATTTTCGATCAAACTCGATCTAATCTAAGTCCAACCTACAAGTTAACCTGAATTGATCCATTTTGACCCAATTTACAAATTGACCCAAATGACATGATTTAAATTATTAAAAATATTCAAAATTTATTTAAAAGTCAAATATTTTTAATTTTTAATTTTATATAGACTTAATTCAATAACTCATTTTCATTATATATAATCATTTGTTCTAAAAAATAATTTATATTTAATTTATTAAGTATTTAAATGAAAATAAAAATTATAATCAAGTTCTATCTATATAAAAATCTATCTGATCAAAAAATAATTTTAATAAATTATTATTTTTAATAAATTATAAAAAGTATTATATAAATAATAAAGAATCTAAATGGATATTTTAAAGTATAAAATAATAATAAATAACACAACCTGACAAACAAATATTTTTAAAAATAAACTCAAAATTCAATTTGAAATAACTTAACTTGATCCGTTTGTACTCTATTTTCATTTCATATCCTTTCTTTTTATTCCTAGGGAGGCAAATAATGTTGCTAATGGTCCAACAAAATTTTCGTTCAACTGTGAAAATGATGAACAAATTTTGATTGAGGAGGAACCTCCAACCATCCAAACTTTAGTTGATGTTGATCTTATTTCCAATCAATGAAAGCCTTCTTATTCTAAAAAAAAAAAAAGAAAAGGTTTCTACCGGTCATAATTTTTTGATCAACAAAAAGCTCTTTTAGACCTCCACAACTTTTAAAAAAAAAAAGTTATATATATATATATATA
>CATIWR010669991.1:0-42380 GCA_949677035.1 Omphalea diandra | reverse complement strand
ATATATATATATATATATATATATATATATATATATATATATATATATATATATATATATATATATATAATGTTGTAAGAAACTAAATAAAAAAATATTTAGATATACACTTAATAATATCTTCTTTTCCACATGATAATTCAAAATTTTGAAATCTCTTCTGCAAAATAATCTTTTACTTTTTGAATATATATATTTTTTTCTTATAAGAATATATCTTATCTAAATAAGAAAATTTTTTTTATAATTATTTCTAAAACATATATAAATTATTTCAAATTTTTTTATAATTATTTGTAAAAAATTAATTTTAATAAAATATATAAATTTATGATACAAAATGTAAAAGATAAAATTTAAGTTACAAAATTACATCATGGACATTAAGTTGGTTCATATAAAATTATTCATGCATAAACTAATTTTCAAATAAAAAATATGTCCGAAACTTATGGTGGCAGATATAAATTTGATTTTATAATTTTGTTAACCATTACATTCAATAATATTACATTGATGTACTAAACTTTTTTTGAAAAAAATTTGTTCGCTACTTATAATAGCAAACAAAATAATTGAAAAATAAAAAATTATAAATAGATTTATATCTTTTCTTCTTTCTTTATTTTATACTTTATCTTAAAATATTTTAATACTTTATTTTTAATATTACATTATATAATAATAATAATAATAATAATATTATTATTATTTTATTTTTATTATTATTATACTTTATTTTTATAATATAATAATATAAAACATATTCAAATTATTATTATAATATAATATTTAAATATCTTAATATCATAATCTTAATATTATAAAATATTAATATTTTAAAAATATTACAAAAAATCAAAATTTTTTATTCCGTCTGCAATTTACCTGGCAAAAGGAAAAAATTTGTCTGTCAGTTTAACTGCAGACAAAATAAAAAATTTGATTCATCATTCTTGTGTTAGTCCGCTAGTTTAACTGGTGGACAAACAAACACAACAACATCCACCATTTTAATTGACAACCATCGCTTTCAATAATATTTCATTGATATACTAATTTTTTTTTAAAATATTTGTTCGCCACCTATAATAGTAGATAGAACAATTCGAGCATAAAAGTTATTCTTTCGTTTGCCAATTAAATTGCAGGTCGGAATAATAAAACATTCGCTCGTCCGCTAATTTAACTTGCAGACTAATTACATGCATAAACGTTATATTTGAGCATATAAAATTGTTCTTGCATGAACTAATTTTTAAACAAAAAATGTGTCTGACACTTGTATTGGCGACCATAAAATTGATTTTATAATTCTATTCACTATTATTTTTAATAATATTTCATTGATGTACTAAACTTTTTTGAAAAATATTTGTTACTTTTATAATATTTTATAAATTTTTTTATTATATAATATGTTAGAATATTATAATAATATATAATAATAATATGTATTATACTTTATCTTCTTTATCTTTATAATATAATAATATAAAATATAATAAAATAAATATTATAATTAAATTATATTAAATATTATAGTATAATATTTTAATATTATAAAAAAAATTTATTTATACTGAGCAGAGATGAGATATCTCTATTTGGCAGCAGAAACATCTCTAGTGCCAAGCAGAGATTCTGCTTGCAGCAGAAGCACAAATTCTCACGTTACATTCGTCCGCTAATATAACTAGCGAACGAATAATAAAAAATTAAAATAATGGTCGCTTGTGTATAATAACGTCCATCAATTTAACTAGCGGACGGCCGATGTTAACTATCTCTTTTCTCTAAATGTTTTTGAATTTATCCTATTTTTATAAATATTTTGTTATTTATTATATTTCTTTTTCTTTTTTTTTTACACTCATTTACAAATTAGCCAATTGTCCCATACCTTTTGATTACGAGCCCACCAGATTCCATCCAATCAAGCCACAAAATTCTCATGCTGCTCATAATCAAAATTTGAAAAAACATGTTGAACCCAATCACCAACACTTGTACTAAGACAAAAGATTCCATACCCAAACGGTGAGACTGGCCAACATTGCTTCGACCAAAGACACAACTTGTATACATGCATATCTGATTCAAAAGTAGTTTCACAAAAAGGGCAAAATGGATCAACATCAACATGATTCGTTGCTAAATTATCTTTAGAAGGAACAAAACCTGAGTATAGTCGCCACATGCATATTTTTTGCCTTTCTTGAACATTAAGCTTCCACACATCAGCCCACTTCATGTTGTGATTACTTCATGATACTTGACCTGAGTGATTGTACGTCATAGCAATCCAATATCCTGACTTGACCGAATATTGCCCATCTCTTGTATAATACCATCCCAACTTGTTTTGCACAACTCTGTTAGAAGTAGGAATAAAAGTAATAAGATCATCATCTCGACTACAAAAACTTTTAGAAATGAGGTCCATATTCCATCTTTGGTTCACCAACAAATCGCAGACTCGTTGTAATTATGTCACTACCAGTTTGGGCATGATGAGTTTGAACAAGACCGGTTCTGGAATCCAGGGATCATCCCAAATGGATATTTGAGCCCCGTTGCCAACACTCCAAACCAAACCCTTGGTCGGTAAGGGAACGACAGCTACCGAGCTCTTCCAACTATAACTCGCAGAGACACTGCAAGTAGCTTGTAATAAACTAGAATGAGGAAAATATTTGGCTTTAAGAACTCTAGCTGTTAGTGAAGTATCATATTTGATTAGCCGCTAACATTGCTTTGTAAGCATAGCTAAATTAAACTCCTCTAGCGTTCGAAAACCCAAACCTCCCTCAGCCTTTGGTCGACATAAATGATCCCAAGAAGCCTAGTGAATCCTCTTCCCCTAGCTATTTGTGTCAACAACGCCCCCCCACCCCGCACCCACACACCCCCCCCCCCCCACAACAACCAGAAGGAATTCATGATTCGTTGCAACTCATCCGCCACTGATGACGGGACTTGAAAAACATTCATGGTGAACATAGGGAGGGCCTGGCCAACTGCCTTAATCTAATCTGGACGCCCCTACCCCCCATAGATAGGGATCGCCCTTTCAAATTTGTAAGCTGCATACGAAATTTCTCTCAAATACCCAAACGTAGCCCTTTTGAATATGCAAATAATTGAAGGTAAACCAAGATAAGAACATGTGAAACTCCCAGTACCAATTCCCAAAGCGGCACAAAAACGTGATATCCATTCACCTGACTCTGATTTTGAAAAAAAAGTTATAGTCTTCTCAAAATGAAGTAACTGACCTGAGGCTTATGCATAATGGTGAAGAATTCATTTTAGCTCGATAGCCTCTTGCTCAGTGGCTTTAGTGACGGCTAAGCTATCATCAACAAACAACAAATGAGTGATAGGATGAGCATCACTAGCCAACTTCACCCCCCTTAGGGGACCCTCACCTTGGGGTAATGTGCAAAATAGTGTAAAACAAATATAAAATTAGTGAAGGAAGGTGAAAAAAAATATTTATATGGGGTATATCAAAACTTATTTAGCAAATAGGGGTAGTCAAAAGAGTCCGTTCGCCAGTCAAATTAGCAGATGTCACAGTTTATCGATGTGCCGTTAAATACACTTAGTCCGCCAGTTAGTCTGTTCGCCACTTAGAGTGGTTGACAGATAATTAAATATTATTACTATATTAAATTAAATTTAAATTTAAATATATTAAATTTCAAATATATTAAATTAAACATAATATTAAATATATTAAATATTATATTAATATTCAATATTCTAATTAAAATTTAATATTTTATTAATATTCAATTTATATTTAATATTCTAATTAATCTTTGAATTCAATATTTATATTTATAATTATATTACTTATTTTATTTTTTATTTTTATTTTAATTAATAAATAATTATAAATATTATATTAATATTATATTAGTCATAAAATTAATGGATCATTGTAGAAGAAGATAAATTTTTCGTAAATCACAGAATGACTAGAATTGCACTATTTTGACACTTATAATCACAAACAAAATAATTGTAAAAAAAAACATTTTAAAAATTATCCCTACTGAAAAAAACATTTTACAAATTATTCGTAATAAAAAGGGATCAAAATAATGTAATTCTAGTCATTCCATGATTCACATAAAATTTGTCTTCTTCTACAATGGTCCATTAATTTTATAGTTAATATAATATTTAATTAATTAATATAATATTTATATTTAATTTATTAATAATTATAAAAATAAGTAATATAATTATAATTATAAATATTGAATTCTAATATTATTAAATATTAAATTTTAATTAGAATATTGAATATTAATATAATATTTAATATATTTAATTTATTAATTTAATATATTTAAATTTTAATATAATATAATATAATAATAATAATAATTATCTGTCCGCCACTCTAAATTGGTCCTCTGGTTAAACTGGTGGATCAAGTGCATTTAACGGTACGTTGATGAACAATATTGTCTGCCAGTTTAACAGACGGATGAACTCTTTTGATAGCCTCTATTTGTTAAATAATTTTTTATCTACCTATTATAAATATTTTTTTCACCATCCTTCACTAATTTTTTATTTTTTTTACACTATTTTGCAAATTACCCCCGTCGCCTTCTTGCCTCCGATATCATACTAGAAAATGCCTCTGCATAGAGAATAAACAAATATAGAGACAATGGATCCCTTGACGAACACCCCTTGTTGGAGACACCTCCACCACAACTACACCATTGAGCAGTACCGAATATGTGACAGTTCAAACATACTTAAGAACCAACTCAGTCCCTCCTGATGCAAATCCGAAGATAGTAAAAACCTGTTCGATAAAGTCCTACTCTAGCCGATGATAAGCGTTAGACATATCAAGTTTCGCAGCTACGGTACTCCCACTTCCCATCTGATTATTCTTCAAAGCATGGAAAGCCTCAATCCCCAACAAAATATTGTCCGTTATTAATCTACCGGAACAAAAGCACTTTGTTCCTCTGAAATTAAATTAGGCAAAACATACTTCATCATATTCACCATAGCTTTCGAACATAATTTATAAATGAAATTGCATAAGCTAATGGGTTTGAGGTCTTTCATATATTTAGGGTTGTCAGTTTTTGCGATCCAAAACAATATGAGTGGTTAAAACCAACAGGAAACTGACCCCCGTTTAATATGTTGAGACAGACAGATGATATATCATTTCCCACAATATCCCAAAAATTAGTATAGAAGGAACCTGGTAGGCCGTCTAGACCTAGCACTTTACTCGGATCCATTTGCTTCGGAGCTGTAATAATCTCCGCCTCCTGAAAAGGTCTCACTAACTGGGCATTTTGTTGGGCTGAGACCTGTCTACGAATACCAGCCCGTGCCTCCTCAAAGACTATATAACCACTAGCAGTGAATAGATCAGCAAAATAATCTAAAGCAACACAAGCCATACCCTCATCCAACTCCACCCACAAATTATTTGCATCAAACAGACCACTCAGTGCATTGAATTTCTTTCTTTGCGAGGCCACTTGACGAATAAAGCGACTATTTCTATCACCGTCTCTCAACCATTGCACTCGTGACCTTTGTTTCTAGTAAATCTCTTCATGCTCAAGTATAGAAGAGATTTGGTTATTAAGTTCCATAATCTGTAATGTCGATTGAGAAGACTGAGGGCCACACTTCAGCAAGGAAACTTGCTTAACCAAACCACCATACTTGTTCTTACCCCATCGTGCCAAATCAGCTAAGCAACTCCCTAACCTGTGCATAATCGGTTCTGCCTCCGTATTATTTACCCATGACTCCTGAACCGCCGTATTGCATGTCTCCTCTGCAAGCCAAATATTCTCAAACCGACGCGTCCTCAAACCATTTCTGTCACGAACCCTAGCCTACTATTTCAATAATAACGGACAATGATCTGAACTTGTGCATGCGAATGAGATGCCGATACTTGTGGAAAAAACTCCATCCAAGCAGCAGTAGGAAGAAACCAGTCAAGACGTTCCTCAACAAAGACATCTATTCCACTTCATCTCTCCCAAGTAAAATCATGACCTTGATAACCAAAATCTACCAGCTGTCTATGCTCCACCGCAGAACAAAAGCCATAACCAAGAAGGTTGAGGCAAGCCCCCTCTCTTTTCTGCTTCCAACAAAATGTCATTGAAGTCCCCACAGACTACCCATGGAAGAGGGCTTTGAACACTTAAATTACGCAACAGGTCCCATGATTGATGCCGATGGTTTCGTTCAAGAAAACCATAAAACCCTGTGAACCCCACAACCCAATCCCTGCTTGACTAATTTTAGCATCAATATGGTTGTCCGAAAACTGTAAAACCTCCAACTCTACCTTATCATTCCATAACAAACCAATACCAACACAAGAACTCGAAGAAGGAACTTGAAACGCAAAATCATATTGTAACTGATTCTTTATTAATTCGAATTTATTCGAAGAACACATTGTCTCAATAAGGAAAATATCATATGGGCGGCGTTCTTTAATGATCTGCTTAAGCTCACGAATTGTAGGGCGGTTTCCAAGCCCCCTACAATTCCAAATTAAACAACTCATTAGTGTAGGCGGACCTGTAGAACAGGTCTCGCTCCACAGCGTTTAAATGGTTTTGATCCACTCCCCTCATGAGTAAATGTCTTTTGAAATAAATCCACCATCTGTGCAATAGTGCTTTTTTCCAGTGTCTTTCGATTCTTAGCTCCGCCGCTTTGGACTCCAGCATCGTCACTTTGAGTCTCATGCGAACTAGAGCCATATTATTACTTAATGAGTCTGCATGGGCTGGGTTTTCTGTCACACTTGTCATGCATGGATTATCTGCATGAGATTGAGTTCTGGGCACTGCTTGGGTAACTCCAGGAAGGGTTGGTCGTTGCACTATCACTATTACCATGTGCAGGGCTCGGCTCAGATCCCTGTAGATTCGATTCCATATTACTATTGCGCGCATCAAGACCACTACGCCACCCTTCGTCTCCAATCCATCTACTGCATTGATGAGAAGTACCCTTACAAGCTCGACCCATAACTGCCCGCAATGACACCCCATATTGCCTTGGCTAATGAGCAAGTTCAGGATTGTCCATCAACACCTCACACCTAACATCTGAATGGCCAATTCTCCCATACCCAAAGCAAAAATTTGGTAACTTTTCGTGCTTGAAAGTCAACCGTATCGCAGAGGTAGCCCTCCTCATATTAATTCCCCTCATAAGCAGTTTGGTAATATCAATCCTTTCTTGCAACCTCAACTATCCTCTTGTCTCTAAAGCCCTTGTGTCAAAAGCTAAAAACTCTCCCATCACACTAGTAATGGATTTTGCCATCTTCTCACACTTTGCCTTGGGCGGCAGATTCTCTACTTGTATCCAGAAGAACTCATAGTTTAACACAACATCCTCAGGAGCAATGGTTCCATCAAAAGTTTCAAAGACAAGGAGTTGTTGATTAAATGTCCGAGGGCTATTTACAGTAACCCGTTGCAGATCTGCCTCGTGGACAAAGTGGAATCGAAAAAAATTACTCCCCTCTTCTTTGAAACTCATCCCTTTAACTGGTTGCCATAGGTCTGCCATTATTGCCTTGATACCCCCAAAATTAATTGCTCTACCCCCAATGAACCGACCCAGCAGGCAATACTTAAAACTGTCCTTTACCCCGCCTTCGGCACCATTTGAGTCGATCCATTCAAACCCAGATGCTTCATCTGTCGACAGTGTTATTCCATTAAGAGAAGCGGTTATGTCCTCCATAATTGAACAAAACAATGAGACTTGCATACGACAAGAACAAAAAAATTCTTACAGCCGCTTATGCGTGGAGAGAACTAGAGTTTTTTTTCTCATTTAATTTAAAATTCCGCACAACTCTAATATATATTTTCTATGTGGGGCGTTCAGTTGACAATTTCTTATATGAAAAATTAACGTAAGAATTAATTACGTCTATAATCAGTTAATAAGATTTTGGAGATTTAAATATATATCTTATTATTTACCATATTGATGAAGGCTATTCATTTATATATAAAGAGAGATAACCTACTATAATAAACACCTTAACATCAATACACAATTTACGTTATTGCAGTCTTTGTTGTCATCTTTCACCCAATTTCCTATTAATTATTACCTAGATTCACATTTGAGTGTAAAAGAAACTGACTCTGGATTATAGAAATTTTATTTATCATCTTTATAGAGTTTTATGTATTTTTTCTAAAATTTGGATGATCATTTCCATCATTTTCTTAGTAGCTGAATAAAAAAAAAAAAATCAAAAAATGGTTCAGTGAATATAAGTGGAGGGCATGGTGGTGTCAGATAGGAGAAAGAGAAAGGGAAACAGAAACAGAAACAAAAGGATTGACAAAGGAGAAAGAAGGAAAAAAAAATAAAAGAAATAAAAATGCTATTTAGAATAATGAAAAAATTTATTGTTATTTTTTTGACATTTGACTAGTTGAAAAAAAAACTTTAAAATCAATGAGTCTAATGATATCAAAGTAAAGAGAAATTTTAACATATTTTTAAAATATACAAACAAAATAATATATTATGATAATTTAAAAAATCTTTAAATATTTTATTCAAGCAGAAAATAATAATCTTTTCCACATACAAAGAGAGTGGATATTAAATTACAAGAAGGTCTATTGGTAAAATAAAATTCAAATTTTTGCATGTTTGACGATTATATTATATTCTTTTAATTGTGATAAATTTAATCAATTTTATAAAGGTTTTAGCAATTATATGCAATTTGAGATTTTATCAAAATTAAATGACATAATCCTTGAAATATCATTTATTTAAAATTGAATTTTAAAAAAGATATGTTCAATCAGTTTTGTTAGGTTTAAAATTCAATTTTAGATGAATGATATGTTAAAGATTATATCATCTAATTTTTATTAAAATTTCAAATTGACTATAATTATCCAAATCTTTATAAAATTAATTTAAAAATTGAATATTATTATCAAAATATGCAAACATTTAAATTTTTTACCAATAAATCTTACAAGAAAACAATTATTGATTCTTGCAAAAGAAGAAAACTATATATATAAAAAAATTTTAAGCCTAAAAATTGATTTAGATCTAAAATTTTATTAACAAAAAGATATACTGAATTAAAAATATATATAATCGTTAAATTATATCGATAGTTTGCCAATCAAAAACAAAGAGAGAAAGACGAGAAATTGGAAAGAGATAGTAAAACATTTCAGTCCTCAAGGTTGTATCTGATGTTGATATATCACACAGGGCTTCTAGTAGTAACGAATTATATATTTTTTTTCCATGTGCCACTTGGCATTTTATTACTGGTGACAATGCCCGTGGCCCACGTGATTTTTTCACGGGGAACTGACAGGGATTGAAGCAGAAGGAACGCGCGTGGGCTTTGATTGGGACCCGAGTCTTAACAGTGTGCGGAATCGAACCCATTAGGAATATTCTACGCGCTGTTCGCGCGCTATCATGAAATGGATGATTGCCACGTTTGTTAAACTCAGTGCCTGCATCCAATGATATGAAAACTACGCAGCGCATTTGAGTAGGCTAATTCTACTGTGTATTCGTCTATTGATATATTATTATTATTATTATTAGTACATTCAAACAGTGAATAATTTTTAGAAAATAGAAATAATTTTTATAAATTTAAATAAAATTTTGATATTTTCAAAATTTTTTATCTATTTAAATAGAAACGCATTTTTTAAAAACAAACCGACATTAAATGAGAAAAATAAAGATTTTATATTTATTTAAACTTATAAAGGTAATTTATAGTTTAGTTTAATAAAAATTTTAAATTTTATTTATTTCAATATTTATCTCAATAGTCATGTATTAGTATATGACTCTTGATATTATTTTATTTCAATTTTTTCGGTGAACATTTTATTTCAATTTTCTTATGGAAGGAAAAAATTAGAATTATTTTTAGGACTATTTTTAACATGAAATTTTCCTGACTAGAGTACATGTCAAAATTTAAATAAATAAAATTCAAATATAGAATTTGTTTTATAATGATTGAATTTCTAATATGTAAAAAATAATTAAATGCGGGGCCTAATAGCATATGCTTATAGAAATATAAATATATAAAATCAAACTTATAGAAATATTGGCAATAAAAATTTAAAATTTATTTAAATCCAAATATCATAATCAAGAGTAAGAATGAGTAAATTTTATTCTTACTCCATTAAAAAGAAAGAATAGGTGATAAAGGAAAGAGGTGAATGTGAAGTAATAAAATTTAAAAAATATATAATTTTTTAATTTGTAATTTTATGTAAATTTTACTATATTATGATTAAATATTATATTGTATTTTATCTTATATTTTTATTTATTTATTATTACTTTAGTATAATTTTAAATAAGAAATTATATACTTTCAAATATATAATGTTTAAATATTTATATAAATCATAATTATAATATTCATATAAAATTAAATAAAATCAAATTAAGATAGCCTAATCCAGACTTATAAATTTATTAATAGAACAATTAACTTAGTTAAATATAAATTTTTTTAAAAAAAATTATGAAAAAAATATTTTCTATGTATTATAACAAAAATAACACGGCTTGTTATTTTATTGAACTTGTTTGTGCATGGAATTTCAAGAAGTAATTACTCTAACAAAATCATAAAATCAATCAGTGATAAAAGTGTATTTTGCAAAAAATATATGAAGTGTGTAGTTCTGAATTTGATTTCTTATATATGAGATTTATTCTTATTATATAATTTATAATAAATTTTAAAAAATAAAACCAATTGACCAAATGAATAAAAACCAATCAATCAGTTTATTATTATTATTATTAATTTTTTGGGTGAGAAATAAGGAAAATCAATCAATAAGAGGAATGAGTAAAATAGAAATTGAATGAAGACAATGAATGGAATAGAATTGAAAAATGGGTTTCTGTCAAAAAAAAAAAGTGAAAGATGGGTTAGGGATTAAAGAGACGCGCGAGAAGAGGAGCGTGAAAGGAGGACGGATGTTATTGGCGTTTGCGAATGCCAAGATAATATAAATAGAAGATGGCGAGAGGGTGGAAAAATACAGAAAGCAAGTAGTGCCACGTGTGACACAACCTGGCGAACGCCCATAATATCCTCCCTTCATTCTTCTTCTAATGCCTATGCCGGTACTCATCCTGATTTCATGCAGACTGAGAGAGAGATTTTAAATTTGGAGGTTTGTTATTGTAAGGTATTTTTTTTGTAATTTTATTTGCGGGTTTTATTTATAGTTATTGTTAGAATTAGAGAATTTTTTTTTTTTTTTGGATTACGATGGTTACATCGAACCTGGGTTATATTATTCGAAAATGGGGTGCTTTTGAGCTGTTGTATTATTGCAATTTGATTGAGCTTGGTTTATCTTTATAATCCTTGAATTTAGGGTTTTTTTTTATTTTTTTTTTGGTAGGGGTGGTAATGGTGTTGAAACTGGTAATTACGATTGCTATTGGAAGATTTGATCATTTCAGAGTCTGAATTTCATTTATTTACTTTGTAGGAATAAGTGAACTGCTTGGTTATGTATTTGGGGGGTTTAGGGTAAGTTTGAGTAATTTGGTTAGTTGTATGTTATGTGAGTGTGATAAAAGTCCATGTGCAATAAAGGCATTGAGTGTTTGAATAAGACTCATAACCCTGTTGTTGATAGCCAGCAAAATCCTCACTTGATGATGGATGCCCCAACATCTGTCATTCGTTCCACTAGTGGTTCCAACCTGGGTTCACATGATGAGACCCCGCGTGTTAAGTTTTTGTGTAGCTTCTTAGGTTGCATTATGGCTCGACCTCAAGATGGGAAGTTGCGTTATGTAGGTGGAGAAACGCGAATTGTGAGTTTAGCTAGGGATATTAGTTATGACGAGTTGATGAGTAAAATGAGAGAGCTTTATGAAGGAGCAGCAGTTTTGAAGTACCAACAGCCTGATGAGGATCTTGATGCCCTGGTATCGGTTGTAAATGATGATGATGTGACTAATATGATGGAGGAGTATGAGAAGTTGGGTTCTGGGGATGGGTTTACCAGGCTTCGGATTTTTCTTTTTTCACACTCGGAACAGGATGGTTCTTTGCATTATGTTGATGGGGATGAGAGGGAGTCTGAGAGGAGATATGTGGATGCACTGAACAATTTGAATGATGGAGCTGATTTTAGAAGGCAGCAAGCTGAGTCTCCTTTGATTGGTCAACTTGAAGATATACATCTACAAGAACACTTTTTTAGTCCTATGAGTCATGAAAATAGTCTTCATAGCCAGAGAAATAGTGACATGGCAATGGTACAATACAACTTGCATCACATTGCCGTTCCTCAGCGGTACAATGAAATGGAAGATCCATGGAGTACTGCATATTATTCTCCAAGACATCATGGGCACCATGATCCAAGGCCAATGCCAGAGTTTCCAACTTCACCATCTTCTCGATATCACATGCAGCTTGGGGAATTGCTTGACAGAGGAATGGATAGAATGTCTGATGAATATGCTCGATCACCATTAAATAATCACCCTGCTTTTGACCACCAGCCACAATATTCTGAGAATGTAGTATGGATGCCATCTGGAGTTATAGCTAGTGATAAGGCTGGGTTTCCTGGTAACTTGCTGCATGGTCTCAGTGTAATTGATGGGAATACAGCTTGTGAGCAACACCGGGTGGCTTTTCAAAGAAATCAACCGCAGTTGGAGCAACCCAACTTGGGAAATTCACCTCACCATGTTGCTAGTCCATGTTCTGAGTGCTGCCCCAATAGGGAGAATTTCATGTTAAATGCAGATCCCAAAGTTCACTATGGACTGTACACCAAAGATCAGAATGATCCTCGATCCATATACAATGAAGGTCAAAGCCATGAAAGAGGTTGGAATCTTGAGCATCAGTCAACTCCTTGTGCTGATGATGCAAGAACACATATCTCTGGAGCTGGAAGAATAAATGAGCACTATATTGTGGATGGTCCTAGCATGAATTTTCCTCTTGGCCATGCCAATGTGCTGGATGGGCACCATATATCCTCTAATCATGTTCATCACCGAGCTGGACATGAATTGGGTAATGAAGTGTTTCATGACCAAGCTATGGCTGCTTCACACCGACTTCATGTTCTGCCTCCTGAAGAACGTGCAGCTCAGTATGGGAACTTTCCTTATGCCTATGGAACAGAGAGTCTTTACTCAATGTCTCCTGGACATCTATATTCTCAGACTTTGTGGCAGAATGTTCAAAATCCTGTTCATGGCACTCCTTCTCATAAAGCATCCATTGCAACTCCACAGGTAAATGGTACAGTTAACCCTTTACTTCTCAGGGTCACAGTGGAGGGTAGTCAAAGGATTGCTGCTGGTATGGATAATCAGCACGCTACGGTGGAGTCCTCACAGAAAATTTTGGGTTTTGATGGAACAAACGCCCTGGAGTACTCCTATGGCCATCCTTTGACATTGAAAACTAATCATTATGGTCCAGAGAATAAGCAGTTGTTCACTACAGAAACCTCCCGACTGCCACTCCCATATGAAATGTGTAACTCGTCTGCAATTTCAGGTGCTTCTGGTTACATTCCAGATTTTAGTATTAAAAATAATAATGAAGCAACAAAAATAGAGGAGAAAACCGCCCTTGGTGTGGAAAAAGAATATGCTCATGCTGAAAGCGTTGAAAACTTAGATATTCTAAACATACCTTACCTTGAACAAAATTTGGTTGCTCATACCAATAGTGAAGCTGCATTTGAAGAGTCTGTCCATTCAAATTGCTCTAGGAATACTGATGGAAGCGGTGGCAATGAGGAAGTGGGTGAAAAAGAGCCTTCTGCACTAATGGGAGAAACAAACCTATCAGTGGACCGATTAAGTTTCCTACCTGAGCTTATTGCTTCTGTAAATAAGGCAGCATTGCAAGAGGTTGAGGAGATGAAAGATGGAGTCAAAAAAAATCCTGAGTCTGTAAAGGATAGTTCAGCATCAAAAGAAGCAACTCTAAATGAATCTGAAGCAGTGGTGAGAACAAACTGGACGTTCTCTTGCTGAAACAGGATTGTATTGTACTGTACTTGATGGTCGTTTTCTGAAGCCTGCTTTTCTTGCAGAATGCTCGTGAAGAATCAGAGTTGGATTCTGACAAGGACAATATAAGCACTAACAAAATTGAGCAGACGAAGGCTGAGGCAGAAGCTATTGAAAGGGGATTACAGGTCATATTTGCTGTTTCTTTCAAATGATTGATGTCTTTTTTTGCATCCTTATGGATGCTTTCATATTTGTTCTTGTTTACCATACTGTATGGCTGTCATTCTGTTTTGTGGTTTTAATAGAATGCTTGTTCCATATACAGACAATAAAAAATGATGATCTGGAGGAAATCCGTGAACTAGGTTCTGGAACCTATGGAGCTGTTTATCATGGGAAATGGAAGGGCTCTGATGTTGCTATAAAGAGAATAAAAGCCAGCTGCTTTGCTGGGAGGCCTTCTGAAAGGGAGCGTTTGGTAGTTCTATGGCCTTCTACTAATTTTTCTTTTGCATCAACTTTCATTCTCTTAATAAAAAAAATTGTTATGTAAGAATGATGTAGTATTTCAGGTCATAAAATATCTAATATGTGATCTAATGGTACTTCTAGAGCTGCATTAAGGTAGGCTTCTGATGTTATCAAATCTTAGCAGTGTATTTGCTAGGGCAGGCCTCTAAACATTGTGTCCTTTGAGATACTAGAGCATAAAATTTCATGCTAGTTAAAGAAGAGGGAAAAACACAAATCACAGCCTTAATTAGACGAAATTTGCAGTTGCTGTCTACTTTTCATGCATTTGTTAACAGTTGTGTGAAAACCAAGGAACTTCACATATGACGTATGTTAGCAGTATGTAGTCCTTTCACATGGTTTCTAGAGTAATTTTGTGCAAATTGACAAATAGGTGAATATTTAGTGTATAATACATGCATGTAGCTTCTACATGATCTCCTCACTCTTAACACATCTGTATCTGATTAATGAGGGCTTCTTCTTTTTGCTATTAGTTTTTCTTGGACATACTTTATGTGCACCAGGACTTCGTAGTCCATTAGCTAATGCCTGTCTACTGGCAGCAGATAGAGGAAGATCTACTGAACACTTAACATCATACAAATAGCTTTCCTTCAACTCGTTTCTGCTAGAAGTCTAATAGTAGCAGTTGCAGTATGATTTATTCATTTGATACTAAATTGCTGTCATTTTATGAACCATTTGATTGGTAATAGAGTTGATTTATGTTGTAATTGCAGATTGCAGATTTCTGGAAGGAGGCTCTGATATTGAGTTCATTACACCATCCAAATGTTGTTTCTTTCTATGGCATAGTTCGTGATGGTCCTGATGGATCTTTGGCAACCGTGACCGAGTTTATGGTAAATGGATCTCTTAAACAGTTTTTGCAGAAGAAAGACAGGTAATCGATCTGATGATGATGATGTGTTTTTGCTTTTCTGAATTTTTTTGCTCTTATTTGTTGCTGCTGTTCATTTTTCACAAAGCATAAATGAAGTATTCCTCAAAGGTGAAATGTATCGACAAAGAGAAAAATATGTAAAGCAAAGCATTCTTGGAATGAAGATTTGTGACACTTTAATCTTACTGACAGAACTATTGATCGTCGCAAGAGGCTCATTATAGCTATGGATGCTGCATTTGGGATGGAATATTTGCATGGGAAGAACATTGTTCATTTTGATTTGAAGTGTGAAAATCTGTTAGTAAATATGAGAGATCCGCAACGGCCTGTTTGCAAGGTATGAAGCTGAACTGAAAACGTGGGACTCCCACCTAACCTTGGATTGAGTTTTTCTTTTGTTTGCTCAAATTTTGTTTTCTCATATTTCTGATATATCAACAAAAGTAAATTTCTCTTAAGTTCTTTGAAAGTTGTGCATTGCATAGCTAGGTGTTAGTAGACTGTACTCGAGGCCTGTAAGATTTTCAGATTTTTATGTTCATGGTTTAGCTTGAGTTTATTTTACTTTATGTTTTAGTTTAAAATTATTAAATTGGTCCTGAAGATCATGAGATTGGCTACTAACCTGTAATGTGTTGTCTCAAAGATCGGTGATTTGGGCTTATCAAAGGTGAAGCAACACACTTTGGTGTCAGGCGGTGTGCGTGGAACTTTACCCTGGATGGCTCCTGAGCTTCTGAGTGGAAAAAGCCACATGGTGACAGAGAAAGTAAAATTTCTTGGAAGAAATATTAAATTAATTTTATTGTAAAAAGCCATTTTATTTTATACAATGTTATTTTTTGTGCTGTAGATTGATGTATACTCATTTGGAATTGTTATGTGGGAATTACTCACGGGGGAAGAACCTTATGCTGGTTTGCATTGTGCCTCAATTATTGGTAAGCACCATTACATTAGTACTGTGTTAACATAAAATTGGGAATACAATGTACTTTTCCTATTTTTCTTTCTGGCAGATGCTGTATGTATACTCATTGGAGACTGGACTCATGTGTAGTAAATTAATAACCCATTTATGTTTTCATTTTTAATAAAAAGGTAAGAGTTCCTTAGGAGTTTATTAATAGACCAAATGGGCCTTTCAGTGGTAAGGAAACTGACAAGAAAAATAGGAGTGTTTTGGAAGTCAAAACAGCACCTGATGTCAGTAAGTGATGACTAGAATTTGCCTGGGCAAGAAAAGATGGTGCATGAGTGATGGGAGTAAGAAATTTGTGGCCAAATGGACTGTTCTTGAAAAATTAGGTTTAATTGACTTTGCAATTCCATATAAAGTCAATACTGAAATTGAGGTGAGGAATATTATGGCATCATTCCTGTTATCACTAACAATGATGAAAAAGTGTATCAAGTTGTTTTTAATTGATGAAATCAAAGCTTTTTGTTGCTCAGCATTTCAAAACTTGTGGTCAAGCTTTTTTCAAATCGCAGAAAATGCTGCAGATATATAGGAAATTTGAAAATTAGTTTCATGTAATTGTTGTTTTTGATATAGTAAAATTGTTATAGCTTCTATTATATTCATAGCAATATCTAATTTATTTGGAAAGTAGAGTTTCTTATCATTTATGGGATTTACTTGTATTATTAGAAATCTGTGTATTTAGAGTCATAGCCTCAAGAGTGCTAGGTGAATTGCCAGTCTCTATACTCACCTTACATATCTATTTCTTCCACGTAAAGGAGTACAGAACAGTTCTTGCAAAAATCTAGCTCTCTTTGGTATGATAGAGATTTTAGAGTCAAGTTTTAAACCTGTATTTTCTTCAATTGGACTTTCCAAAATTCAAACTGATATTGATTCCATCTTTATTTCCATTCAAACTTGTGATACGCACTATAAATTAGCATCTTAGAAGATTATGGTGGTTTGCTCATGCATCGTAGACTGATAATTCACTCCTAAGAAGGTAGAACATACTGGGGTGGATGGACGTATGGGAGGTAGGAATAGCAATGAGGCGGGGCGGGCCAGGCCAGGGGCAGGGGGCCGTTCCCCGTCCCCGCCCTGCCCTCCTAACAGGAAGGGGAATTTTCCCCCTGTCCCTGCATGTGCAGTGGGGAATCCCCACTGGGCATTTTTTAAAGAAAATGTCTATTTTTAAATTATTTTTCTAAAATAATTAATATTAAATTATAAAAATAAAAAATTTTTACATTATAAACTGATATATATTCAAAAAAAATTATAATTATACATATAGAATATATTTATATACATTTAACAAATATAAAATTAAAGAATTTACGTCTATTCTTTTGGATCTCTATAGAGATGCAATTTAGGGGTCTCAGCGGGAGGCAGGAGGTGTAATCCCCCCCTTTGTCCGATGGAGGCAAAAGGGCAGGGGTTTCCCACCTGTCAGGGCAGATCCCCATGCAGGGTGGAGAATTCCCATCGTGTTGCCATCCCTAAAGGGAGGGACAACCCACGACATGACAAGGGAGAAGTGATTTGAAAGGAGTTATTGGTGCTAAGTCCTGAAAATATAGTATCACAAAACCTAGTGGAGTGGAGGAAACTGATCCATATGGCTGACCCTACTAGTTTGGGATCGAGACTTAATGATTTGTTATGTGTATGAGTTAGCATCAGGAAGAACTTGATCGATCTTATGATATTTTGATCCCAAGTCATACTCACTTGAACGATGAACTCTTGTGTGAAGCACTACCATTATCAATAATGTATCTTTAGTGACTATATAATTTCGTAATGCGCTTCTGCACATTTACCCTACCTCTGCTGGTGTTTCTTTATAATAGTATTATAAAAGTCGAGAAAGCTTATGGAGTTTGATTATATCCTACTTTTTATGGGGCACACATCACAGCTTTAAGCACTCCAATGAGATCTGTAAATTTTGAGTGCATAGGTTAAAATGGTTTGATTGAAATTGTTCTGGTCCTGTAGAGCATATGGCTTGTCTTTAAGGGTAATCCTAGAGCCTTTGAAGGACTTTAGCTGCTTGATCAGTTGTATTTTGAAACTCTCTCAAGCCACCTCCTTGAAGAAGCATCCTTAGTTATTTGACTTGGAAGTACATCAATTGTCAAATACGTGACATCAACTGAAAATAAAATATTTCTCAAGAAACATTGGAAGCTGGTGTCACCTTCTTTTTAAAGTTTGGTGATGCTGTTATTGTCCTCTTTATTATTATTAGTGTTGTTGTCGTTGTTGTTGTTGTTATCGTCTTCCATCTTTTTGGTGTATGCTATCTTCATGTGCTTGATGCATATGTGTGAACATATAGGGTGATATAGTTTCAAGTTAGGATGGCATGATTAGGTTGTAATTATTTGGTTTCTTGTAGAATTTTGGAAACTATTCCCAAATGAAATCGGTAGATATGTTCATTTGTATGTATGCTTATGGGCTGCATGAATTGGCCAGTTCTGCTATTGGTAAATTATGGCAATCAGCAGATGTTCCTTATCTTCATTTCATGTCCTTGTTCATTTGCAGGAGGGATTGTGAACAACTCATTACGTCCGCAGATCCCAACATGGTGTGATCCAGAATGGAAATCATTGATGGAAAGTTGTTGGGCCTCTGATCCAGTAGAAAGGCCATCATTTTCAGAAATTTCTAGGAAACTGAGGAGCATGGCTGCTGCAATTAATGTGAAATGATTTTATTCCAGAAGCAGTTGATAATTTAACTGTCTTACTGGCAGTTAAGATTAAAAAAATGAGAAAAATAAATTAAAAAAAAAAAAAACGAGATTTCTCTGTTTAACGTCAGCTATAATGTTTCGAAGCATATTCAGGCTGATAGTTTTGTTATGCCTTTGATTCATCTTCTATGAAGCCTTTAGTGTTGCTATGAGATGGGATTTGTTCTTTTAGGAGCGCAATCCCATGCATTCTACACTGAATTTAGCCTTGATGCTACATAATGCGTGAAGAGCTGTAGATGCACAATAAAAATGTGAGGGTGTTTCTTTTTATCAACAAATTCTGTTTCATTTTTTGTGTTTATTTTATGCACATCCATATTACTGAGTAAGTTAGGATCATTCCTTTTATTGGACTAAGTTTCCTACGTAACATTAATTTTGCTTTGTTGGCAGGTCTTTCATTATTGTGAACAGATCAGAAGCGGCACTATGGGTAGTTTCTACTATCATTTGATGTAGCACCAAGATCTTAATGGAAAGATGTGCAAGTCGGTGGTGTTTATGGGATTCTAAGCGTCACCTTGGAAGCAATGCATCAGGTTTACTGATGAAATTTAGGACAGAACTGGTCCTGAACTGATGTTTTGCCTTGTTTTGAATCCTACAACCATGGACTTGATGTTTATATATGTTAGACGTGCTTTGAAGATGTAAAAAAAAAAAATGTATATGATTAAATTATATATGGGGAAGCGTTTTTGCATTGTCTGTTCAAGTGTTGAGGCAACAAAGTGCAGTTCAGGCTCATGCGAACAAACACGATATTTTGATGCTCACAGGCTATATTGTTTTGCTATAAATTCTTTTTCATTGCATTAATAGAGCTCAATTTATTATTTGAGATCAGATTAATATTATGTATTAATTTAAGAACAATCAATATAAAAAATTTTGTATACAAGCAATTCTACCACTCAAGTTTATATGTTTATTTCTTATGTGGATGACACTTTTTTTCCCCTTTAGAATACATAGATTGTTTTTTTTTCCCTTTAGAGTACATAGAAGTTAGTTGTACTTGGGTGTGATGAACTTGTTCATGACCTTGCCTTTCCTGTTGAATGTGTAGAAAATGTCTAGATTAAATAAAATGGGGTTTAGATTTCAATTTTATGAGGTAGAACTGAAGATATTGCGCCTGCATTTTGTGTTCATGATTATACTTCCTGCGCAGGGAAGTTAGATCTCAGAACCTCCCCAAACTAGGCAGGACTAATGGTGAAAATGAGTTAATTTAAGTATTGTTGGATAAAATTGAAAATTAAGTGTTGAGTCAATTTAAGTGTTGTTTCACAAAATTGAAAATTAAGTGTTAAAAAAATTAAGTATTGAACAATTTTAATATTGAATATTTAAAAGTTGAATAATTTTAATATTAAAAATTTTAAGAGCTGAATGATTATTGAATAGATATCAAATTCTCAAACAAACAAAAATCAAATTTAACAGATAAATTTAAGAAAAGATAACTTTATATTTTACAATAAATTATTATATAATTTGATTTTAAATATTTTAAAACTTATTTAATTGTATTTTGTTAATAGGAAAGATTGTGATAATGAATGGTTATTATAAAAATAGTAAAATTTTTCTATTATTTAATCATTAAAATATAAATTTTATATTTATCAAATTAAGTATTTTTTGAAATTAAGTACTTGATAAAAAAAAATATTATTAAACACACTTAAAAATATTAAAAACTTAAAGAAAATTATTATCAAACAATCTTTAAAAATTTTAAGTGCTGTATATGATTATCAAACTCTTCCCAAACCAGTATTCGAATACCTCGATGGGTACATTTTCGAAAACTTGCTATGAATATTAACCATGAATGTCCTCTAGTCCTTAGTAAACATGTGCTATAGATACCGAATCATTGTTTCTCTTGCTAATAATTAAACTATTCATTTTTGTTATTCAATGATATTTTGATCATCTCTAGAACTGAAAGATTTCATTTGAATGAAATTAAAATGAAAAAAATTCAGTTATTTTTTGTTAAAGAAAAAAGTCTAGAGGAGGAAGAATAAATGAGATTATAATATAATTATGCGTACCAACTCTATCTTGAATAAGAAAACTCCACAGGGTCAAATTCTGTGACACCATCATCCAAAACTTTGACCCTCTGCAAAATATTCCTCGTTTATTACCAAACCTAACACACGTTTATCGATTATACTTTTCTCTAATAAGTCAAAGCTTACCACATTCCCATCTTAATTTGGAACATCCACAGAAACAGAAATCATCATCAGGTAATTTCCTCGAACCTAGAACTCAAACATTGTATCATACAGCAACAAGAAGTATCTAAGCACACACATTGTCAAGGAAATTGATGGGAGGAATTAAGGTCGTCGATTGCTTGGATGCTAAATGCTAATTAAGCGTCTGATGGGTTCGTTTGCCAAAAAGCAGAAGGAAAAAAAAAAATTAAATAAATGAGAGAGTTGACAATTGTTGGTGACTTGTGGAAAGGGGTAGAAGAGACCCATTTTGAGCTCAGCAACTGCGTCCTTTAGTAGCGTCTGTTTGCATTATTCTACAAAAAGTGCATTGGAGATTATGACATGGTGATTAAGTTAATCATAGTGTGCATTATTAAGGTTGATCAAGTCATTACCGTCTTATTCAGAGAATGCTGTGTGTTCTTGGTATGTACATATATATATATGTATATATAAGTCGACCAATAGCATCTTTGTCAACATTTCGTGACGATATATTACAACTTTTCTTAGGGTTTTCTGGTTCTCTTTCCAGGAATTTCAATCTTATCTTAACCAGTAACTAAAAAAATGAGGCTAACTAATCGATATTGTGGCTATGAAAAGAGAAATGAGCCAGATGGCATGCATATAGCAATAGTTAGCACTTCTAAAAATGTTGGAAGTTCTATTTATCAACATCTACAGTTGACGATAATCCTAAGTTTTATATAGCCTATTCTTGAAGCTATGCCAAACTTTTATTCAGAAATAGGCATTGTTGTGTGGTCTATGGAAAGCAGTTAGAAAAAAATAATTTGAATTTGATCAAATTTAGAAGAAAATTAAAAAAAAATTTCAGTTAAATATAATTCAACTTTAGAACAATATGAATTGATTCGATGTTCATTCAAATCAAAATAACTTACATTTGACTTGCCCCCTAATTTATCTAAAAAATTACTTAATTTAAAACTGATCAATTCAAATTCGTTCAATTTGACCCATTTATTATGTCGACTCTATTATCTTTATAGCTTATTTATACTAGTTGTATAAATAATAATCTTATTTTTTCCTACACAAAGGATGATTTTTTTTTAGTCAATTAGGAAATAATTCAATTTAAATTTTAAAGAGGATTTTAACATATCGTAGAATCATTACTAACAAATTAATTTTTATTTGTCAAAAGTTCAAATTACTTACTGTACATATTTTCTTTTTAACTCTCACCATACAATTGAAGCAACCATTATATTAGAATGGAGACCCCACTTCCTACTTGTAAAGAAAGTCAATGAGAAGCAAGGTTGTATTTTCAGCTTTAATCACGGTTAAATTGGAAGAAAAAATCAATTGCATAACCATCATTTAAAAAAAAAAAAATTCATGTGGTAAATATTGTTTGGTACTGAATGTTAATAACTCATCAAGTATTGTTAATTAAGAAATGATTAATTTTTTTTTTAGTACCTTTCATTCTGTATTAAATAATTATTATTTAATAAACTATACACCAATTATTGTTTCATTAATTAAATAGAATTATTATCACATTATTTAAATATTTTACAATTAGAACAGAAATGGCAATGGTTGAGTGGTTACGAATTTAACAATAATTTACTTGTTTCGAACTTTGAATGGAGCACTAGCTTGATGCATGCTAAAATTGCTATATAAACTTATTTACATGAAAATATAAATTATAGAATTAAGATATTTCTATGGGGATATTAAATTTTTGTTTAGGTAAATTTTTATTTAAAAATTATTTAAATGATTAAAGTGTATAAAATCAAATAGAATTAAATGGGCTTGGATCGAATATAAATAGCTATAATTCAAATTTGAAACAAACATGAAATACACGCACTAAAAAAGTTAATATAAGATCTAGTTGTGTATACAAATAAATTAACATATATAACACTTAATTAATCAATTTTCTCCCAATAATATATGTTTAACTACTATATGGTTGTTTTTAGCTATTAGGAGCTACTTGGTAGTTCTTGCCCCATCAATTAAGTCAACTTATTTGATATGTAAAAAAATAACATATTTTAATGATTTAAGGACCGAATACTGTCAATTCTGTAAGTTGTTTTTTCCTTAATATTTGTTTAGCAATGTTAGTCGAATTATTCCTGTTAAAAATGTTTATCAACGACAATTTGTTAGAATAGATTGATTAAATATAAAAATGTGTATCCGTTATTCATTATTTTTCTATGTATCTTCGTGAATTAAATGAAATTCATATTTAATGACAAAAAAAAATTATTTATATTCACTTCTAAAACAATTAACTACTATTTTATTAATTATTTATTTTTAATTCCCATGATTTAATTTATAAAATATAATAAAATAAGATTTACCAACATTTCATTCTTTTAAAAAAATTATTATCTTTTATGAATCATGAAGGTTTAATAACAACTAACAATGTTTTAACAAATGAAATATCTTATACATCAATATCATAATCGTTATGACTATAAAAGTATATAAACTCACAAAAAATAAGATAAACAATATTTTATATGGTTCCTTCACTTAATAACTATAGACGCCATCTTTCACTAGGAATAATTCAATTATATCATTAAACTCAAAACCAGTTTGTCACTCTATTAACTAATTATACCTAAGAGATCTCATTTAGATATATACAATCATGTACACTATCAATAATGCTCCTAACAAATAGAATAACTTGTCCCTTTTATTTTTCTTTAAATATAACTATACTGCTTGCTATATCTTGGACTAAGAATCACCTAATTATAATGGGTAAAGGCTCTTGCAACAATCATTTAATAGTTTTTTCTTTTAGCTTCAAATATCTCACAACAATGAGTAAAATTTTCAATATTTTAAACAGAAATCCATCTCAAATAATCCTTATTATAATATTTCTATTTATAGGGTTAGTTCCTCACATCTTAATTCATATCTTATAGGGTTAGTTCCTCACATCTTAATTCATGTCTTATCCATTTGAGGAATATTTCAGTCAAATAAAATACAAAAACTTCTTTAAAAATTTGAGGTATCTATTATCACCTTCAATAGTAGCAAAAATAAAAGGGACATTTAGGTTCTATTTGTTTTGCTATTTTTTGTATTTTTGGATATTGGCGTGCTCAGAAAAATTAATCAATGAAAAATATTTTTTATCATAAGCCGTTTTTAAGAAAAATAACTTCCTCTTAAGAGGAAGTCATTTTTCAAATTTTAACAAATTTATTCAAATGAAAAATAAATTATATAAACATATATTTATTTTCACTAGTCATTCTTAATTGTCGACACTAATCATCGATCATTCCCAACAAGTGATGACACAACAATCAATAAGATTCATAAAAAATTTTATTTTTCATATATTTTTATATAAATGATAATAGTAAAAATGTAAATTATTTGTGATATAAATTTTATTATAATCTTATAAATAAAAAAAACTAATATTTTTATAATATATTCTAAACACCAACAAATATTTATTTAAAAATATTATATATATATATTATTTTTCATGAAAGAAATTAAATATCCAACGATTTGGTTTAGATATCTTCATCAAAGCGATTCATGAACTTAGTACCAATCGTTTAATCTCATTATTGGATATAGCCAGTAGTGCTCCAAGCTTATCCTTTCATCTGGACCACCCCCTAACAGCTCTCACTAATAAGAGTCTTAAGGTTGGTCTTATCTATGATGAAATGCAGTGTCAATTAGGAGATTCTATAGTTAAGAGAAAGACAAGCAGAAGCAAGTTTTCTTTGTCCCAAAGATCTGAGTCCATTTGGTGATTAATTAGTATATTATTGTAGGAATGAGTGCTTTTTGAATTTTGATAGTTTCTTCTTGTTATTTCTACGTGGGTGATGCTTCCATGGCCTCCTTTTTCTTTTCATGCATTAATAAAATCCATAGGGAAATATTAAAGTAGGAAAACCAAGGTCAATGAGTGAGTGGGCTTTCATTTCTTCCTCTCATGGTGTTAAAATATTATTGTACCTCCCCTCATTTCTTTATTATATCAACCCTACCCAACTTGTCATACTTAGGGTTCAATAACCAATTCGATAATGAGTTTTAATTTAATGAGAAGCTGCTCTTGTTGGCATCATGAAAATCTTGGCTTCATCAACCTAAACTCTATTTCTTTTTCTTTCTTTTGATTTTTTTTGGGAGGAGAACAAAGCGAAAATGCTTTGTAATTGTTTTCTTGTAAGATATACAACTCATCCAACAATACCGTGATGTTTAAAAATAGCTAACTTATTATGAAATTTATTATAGATAATTAAAAAATTATACACAGTTTAGAATTTTAAATAATATTGTTTATATAATTCTAAAAGATGGAGATGATACTTTTGTTATATTATATAGTTAATCTATTACTTCAGATAATTTTAACTCAGAAAACAAATAATAGAAAATTTTACATAAAATATTAAATAAATTTATGTATATTTAAAAATGTATATAAAAAATTAGCAACAATATTATTTCATTGCTAGTTTTATTTTTAAGTATTTCATATAATTTTTAAAACATATGAGTAATAATTTCATATAAGCATATAATTTATTTGTCACATTGAAACATTTTTGTCTTGAAAAAAATATCCAAGATAATGGTAAAATATTTCATAAAATATTTAGTAAACTCTACGTACAGTTTAAAATTTGACATATTTTTATGTATAATTTTTAAAATATATGAGTAATATTTTCATTTGTTACATATCTAACATTTTAAATAATTTTAATCCTTGATAAATTATCCAAAAAATATAAACTATACAAATAATTAATAGATTTCATAAAAATCCTATTTTTGATAAAGATAATTTTTACCATTTATTACTTTTTTTAATACACCAATTATTTACATTAGTAAATTTGAACTTTACCCATACAATTTTAATTATTTAATCTTAATTATTTAATTCTGTTGACATGATACATCACTACCTATTTATTTTGTAGTACACATATTCCCTTTTTCAACCAAGAGAGAGAGAAAAAAAAAAAACAAGAGAAAGAAAATATTCTTTTTTTTTTTTTCATCTTCCTTGCCTCTCTCTGTCTCTCTGTCTCTCTCTCTCTCTCTCTCTCTCTCTCTCTCTCTCTATATATATATATATATATATATATAAGAAAAAATGTGATGCGATGAAATCTTTTTAATTTAATTTTTACATGAATGTGGTAAAATTTGATTAAATTTTGTCCATTATATTGGTAAGACTTGAATATGTAACTGTTAATTTTATCTCTCAACTTTAATTTTTTTTAATGACAAATTATTCATATCAATTAAATTCCTCTAACACATTTTTCATCATTTTTTATTTTATTTTATTTTCTTAAAATCTCTATAATTATCAAAAACTTAAAAAATATATTGATTCATATAATAATGATGTCTTTTCAATAATCTCAAACTATATATAACTCACAATAATAAATTATTATGTATAAAAATAATAAATAAGTATTAAAAAATTAAATATAATATTCAAAATGATAAATAATGTGCTAAAATTCATTGTATCGAACACATTATTGATGTTAAACTTTTTACTTTATGTCATTTAATAAGTATAATAGATAATAATATTACTTAAAAATTTTATAATTACACTTTAAAACTTTAAAAAATTAAAATTAATTTCAAATTATGCAATGCGTAGAATAACCATTAGTGTGATATATAACTATAAATTTTGTGAGCTTGCTTATCCAAATATTACTACAACCACGGGGATTTGCAAATTAAAAAGTGGAACCGATTTTGACGTAAATTTAAAAATTGGCTCTACTCCCTTGATTTACACCTCTTTCGCCCTTTTTTTAGGAGGAAAAAAAACCTCTTTCATATTGGAATTATATAACAATTTGAGATGAAATTTGCACTCCCATCATTTCATTTTACTTAATATTTTAAAGTTTTTTCATTTTATTTAAAATTAAAAAATTATACATATTTATGGACTTTTTTTTATTTTTATCTTTTTATTTATCTTTATTAAAAACTTTCTTTTAAAATCATTTTACTTCTCTTGGTTGTCTTTACTTCTTAATTCCTAAGGTGAGAGAATAAATTTTAATAAAATAGAAATGAGGATACTTTAGTAATCTCATTCTACTAATTAAAGAGATTTAGTAGCTTTTTAATTTTTGTAAATATTCTCAAAACATCAAGTGAAATGAAATGGAAGAATATTTTTTTGATACCTCATCGATTAACTACCCCATATAAATACTTAATATTGTTTATAATAAAATTCAATTTTCTGAGAAATAGCCTTCTTTAGAAAGTTATTTTTAAAAAGTTGGACTCTCTATTTGGTTTGCATTTTTTAGAAAATATATAAAAATCATATTTAATTTATTCACTAACTTTAAAGAAAATATATTATAAAATATTATTTTTTATCTCTAATCTCTTAGCATAAATAATTCTTTCTCATTAAATAAACTGTATAAATAATAATTATAATTTAAAAATATCTCTCAACCTTTCTAGCTCTTAAAAAATTATGTTATAAAATATTATTTTTATCTCTAATCTATTAACATAAATGATTTTATCTCATTAAATAAATAGTATAAAAAAATAATTACAAAATAATTTATAAATATTTTTCAACTTTTCTAAGAAAGCAGCACTTACTAACTTATTTTAAAAATAAACAAGTCCTCAATAAAATCAATTTATTCTTATAATTTTTTTTTAGAAAAAACCTACATTTTTTTTTTGCATTAGAAAAGTAGTTGTGTAATATCTCAACTGAATGAGAGTTAGTATTTTAAATTTTAAATTTTAATTATTGTAGTATTACATTTTTAAATTAATTGTAAATTCTTTTTTGCTTAATATTTTAATTTTAAATATCTTTAACAAGTAAGAGTGTTATTATAAAAGAGTATTAAAAACTTATCTCAGATTTTGTGGAAACTTGTCCTTTCATTTTAGGAAGGACATGAAATTACCATCGAAGTATGATAAACATCACTATTGGAACAAAGCTTGGCTCACCTCGAGTGCACACCAAACACTATGAAAAATTATTCAATTTTATCCCATTCGGTTCGTCAAACCAAACTCAGTCTAAGGTATTGTCTGAATTGAGAGATTTCAACCATAAAATTTATGAATTTGAGTTAAATTAAAAAATATAACAATTTATTGATTTTCTAAAATCCATCATTCTTCAAAATTTGTCATTTTAGGCGTTTTTACTTTTTCATCTAAAAGGCGGAAAAGTTCAAAATCTATTATTTTTAATAAATGTTAAATTATTATAATATTTTTTTATTCAAGATTACCCCTAACAATCAATGAATTGTTCGAAACAAATAATGAAAATTTCAAATTTCATTGATTTTACTATCCATAGATTTTAAATTCATTGATTTTGTTAAATTTATGGATATTAAATCCTAAATGTTTTATTACTCTTCTATTCATATGCCAGATTTTTCATTTTCTTTTTTTAGTTCTTTATCAAGTTAATAATTTACACTTATTTATTTTTCTTTTTTTTATTTCTTACTTTTAATTGTCTCTTGTCAGTATTTAAGATATTTTATATTATTTTACTTGCTTTTGAAAAATAATCAATGCCTACTATCTATTTGCAATAATTCTAAACGTTTAGTAGAGAAAACAATCGCAATTGATCAACAATTTCTGTGTATACATCACACAGACTCCGCTTTGGAGCACTTTATTTTAATGTAAGTGAATCATGATTAAAATTCTATTTTAATTATTAAAAACCGATTTTATTTAATTATGTCACTTAAATATAATTATTATTTTAATAATATAATTTAGTCAAATTACGATCTCAGAATTGTATAAAACTGCATAAATAAATAAATAAGAAAAATATAATAATTCAATTTCAATTCTATATAATTAAAAATAAATACAAGAATATTAATAATTAAGAAATTTATTGAGTTGAAATCTTTAATTAAAATAATAATCATATTTAAGTGATTGAATGAAATAAAATTAAATTTTAATAATTATAATAAAATTTCCATCATAAGTGATCACTGAGATAAATTACCCTTACTTTGAAAAAAATTCTGTACTTCACAGGTACTATTTGTCCCTACAACAACATGCTCCTCGTATGCCTTTTCATTGCACCTCTCAAGGCATATATGTTATTCTTAAAAGACCTATGGCTAAAAGTAAAAAAAATCAACAATAATAAAGGTTTGCCCTATAAGATAATTAAGCATGGAGAAGTCAATCATGTTAACTATAAAATCCATGGTCAGCAATAGTAAAGATATACATATAGATTACTTTGAAGGATGTATTGGAGACAAACTAAGAAGATGGAGGTTTCTCCTAATTCTTCACAATTACCTTTTACCATTGTGTTTACATATAACTAACCTACACCTGGAAAAGGCAGTGCAATATTAAAATCCTATAGAAGAAGAAATCTTTGTACTCTACTTTGTCCAGTTGCATGCATGTATGGTTAAATTATAGATCATCAAACTAATCCAAAAAGGAAGAGAGAGAGAGAGAGAGATAGATTAACCAAAAAAAAACCCTAGAGAAGAGAGAAATTGGGTTTTGAAATATTTGCAACAAGAGGAGGAGAAGGTGAGGTGTTAGACTTTTTGTCCTTATAAGCATCACATCACCCACTCTTCCTACCTATAAAACTTGGATCATCCCTTCCATAATTTTCCCCAACAATCTCAGACAGCAGAGTTTCTTCCTCAAGAAACAGATCAAAGCACAGAGAGAAAGGGAAGATATGGGTAGAGCTCCTTGTTGTGATAAGGCCACTGTCAAGAAAGGACCATGGTCACTTGAAGAGGATGCTAAGCTCAAGGATTATATTGAACAGTATGGTACTGGAGGCAACTGGATTGCACTTCCTCAAAAAATAGGTACGTACCCATTTCATAAATTTCCAGTTTTTGTTTCTTTCAAGGTAATTCTTTTTCTTCTGTGAAATGGAATTATTTTTTACCCCTTTTCTGGTTTGATGATTTTCATATATAGGTCTCAAGAGATGTGGAAAAAGTTGCAGACTTCGATGGTTGAATTACTTGAGGCCCAACATCAAACATGGCGGATTCTCTGAAGAAGAAGACAATATCATCTGCAGCCTCTATATTAGCATTGGCAGCAGGTATACATATATCAATAACTCTCTTCTTGTCCTTTTGCTTTGTCTATGATACTTTTTATCTTTGTTCTTTTGGTTTGTTACTGATTGTTTCTTCTTTCTTGGAAAAGGCATGTAACGTGATATTCAAATTAATTTCCATCTTCTTTCAGGTGGTCCATTATTGCCGCACAATTACCAGGAAGAACAGATAATGATATTAAGAACTACTGGAACACAAGGTTGAAGAAGAAACTACTTGGAAGACGCAAGCAAGCTAACATCAATAATCGGCTATCTTCATCTGCGAATCTAGACTCAAACCAGGTACAAGACAGTTCATCTTCTTCAATGGCCTTAAGCAACTCCGCTCTTGAGAGGTTGCAGCTCCATATGCAACTTCAAAGCCTTCAAAACCCTTTCTCTTTCTGTAACAACCCTACACTGTGGCCAAAGTTGCACTCGTTCAAGGAAAAGCTGCTTCTTCAATCGACGACAGAGATCTCTAATAACCTTATGCAGCAATTCCTGCCTAGTCCTCATCAAGGTAACGGACAAAACATTGATATCTATGAACAAATCTCTGGTTCTATCGTTCTTGATCAAGATTGCCCAAAATTTGACAATCCTAATAAGGTAGATGGTTTGGAGAATTCTTTGAATGGTATAGCATCCTCAAATAGCTCAAACTTCAACAATAACAATGTGATGGACCCAACATTTGGATCGAGGTCGAATGGTGTAGAGAAACCTGATGAACAAATCCAGCCTGTTTCCAGCTTCCCAGCTGAGCTTGAGGATTTTCTGAGTAACAAAACTTCAGAGTTTGTGGCACCGGAGGATCAGATTGCTGAATTTGATTGTTTTAAAGAAATGAATTGTTCTAGAGATAGCTTGAACTGGTGGTCTCACGACTTTGAGACGAAATCAGCATCCTCAAATTCATGGGATTCTGCCAATATTCTTCAGTCTGAAGGCATGTTTCAAGATTATGAATTAGGCTATAATATGTGATCAAATTTAGAGATAAAGGAAAAGAAAACGAGAGCTGTTTAAGGTTATATGCGATGGTCGTAAGATGAGGAAGAGAAGTTGGACAGTCTTCTAATTACAGTAGGTCTAATTCTGTATATTGTGCGAATAATAATGTCATTGTCCTTCGAGTCGTACCAAATCTATGTTAGTTCATCTACAATCCATAATTGTATTTATTTTTACTCTTTTGGAACATGTTTGACATTGCTATTGTAAAAATTTGATTTTATTGGTTAAATTATCATAGTTTTAAGTTTTAGTTTAGTTACATTACTAATATAATTTCATAACTATGAGCCAAATCTTTTCATACAGAACTCCTTTTAAAACCAACTTTTATTTGTAAAATTTATGTTAAAAAATTTATGATCAATTTTTTATATAAATATAAGAAAAAGTCCTTCAGTTGATACATCTGAACATCTCAATTAAGCTCACTTTTATAACACCTCTTTATAAAATTCTCCTTAGCATTATTAGAAAAAAAAAATAAAAGAGACATAAAAAAATTATAAACAACCAACATTTTTTATCTTGAATCTTCAAAGTCTCGAAGGATAAATCATCCACAATGATTAATACTATTGGAAATTAGATCAAATCGCTCATAATGAGTCAACTTGGATCCATTTAATTAAAATATGTGTTATAGTACATAACTGCTAGTAGCAATTACCACATACAAATATAACTTTCTGATAACTGTCAGTAGCAATTAATATAAACAGAAAACAATGTACAGAGGGGAGGTTACAGACAAAAATTGACAAAAGAAAAAGCAGTGTATAACTCTCTGATATCTGCAAAAGAATATTTAAATTGTGACAAAAGAAGAGTTTTCCTTGTGATTTCTTTTCTAAGACTAGTAATACAAATCATTGATCATTTGAGGAATTCAACTGGAGAAATCTGTAAGTTTTATTGGTTTTTTTTTTTTTATTGATTATCATTCTTCAAATATGAATAGTCATATAGTGCATACGAACACATGAAAATCAATCAAAGAAAATGATCTAAGAAACATCCATAGATTTAGAATTTAAGAGATAAATTTAAAAGTCAATTATTTTTAATTTTTATCTTAAAATCAATTATTTATAATAGTAATGCCAATCACGTACTTAATCTTTTGGTATTGACATTGAAAACTGTTTAATTCTTTAAAAAACACTTTCTTTACAGTAGTTGTGAAATGATTATATAGCTGCTTTAGGTTTTAGCATTAAGACAAACATTCATTTTTTACGTGTTTTGTGCGAATAAGCTAACATTCGAATATATAGTTTCAGTAATGTAGAAGGTCAGGGTTCATAACCTTGACAATCGATCCCTTTAAAAGGATTTTGATGCACTTATGAGGCACTTATTATATCTTACATCTTATTAATTGGATATAAAAAAAACTAAAGTACTAAAATAAATTATGAGGCACTCTAGAATTTCCCATTATTTACAATAATTTTCTTAATAGCAGTTTCAGTTGTAATAATCAGTGATAACACCTTTTATTGGCCTTTAAATAGTATTGGACATTATTATAATTTTCTGAAGGCAAACTTAGAGAAGAAGTGAGTACAAATGTTTAGTAAAATCTTGCTCCTGTACTTTCTCATCGCTAAAACTCACTCTTAACGTCTAGAATTGAATATCATTTCTTAAAAAATTTAAAATTATATTATTTTGACAAAAAATTTTCTTTTGTTAACTGTAATTGCTTATTTATCAATCAGTTAAAAACTTAAGGTTAAATATTCATTTAAACAATTTTTAAAACCTATATTATATTTAATCGGTTTAAATCCATTAATTCATCACTTCTAAATTAATTATACAAATTTGTTAGTGTTAATTTCAAAAAATTAATTTTGGTGTAACATTAAGTAGCCTACATATGGATTTATGAATTACAATTATTTCTCTCTTAATTTAGAATTTTTTTCATTTCAAAAAATATAAAATTTGCATCCATTTAGTAGTTATTTATTAGTACACATTACATATTTTAAGGGAATAATATAATATTAATTCAAATGCAAATTGATATTCATATAATATTAATGGTTATACAAAAATAATTAACCAAAATAAATGTTATATATATATATATATATATATATATATATATATATATATTAAAAGTAAAATTAATCAATTAAATAAAAAAATTTTGATTATAAAGGAAAAAGAAATTAAGATTTTATCAAAGGCAATCGATGCAATAGGCCTTAAACTGCTATTTCATCGCTTTGAGTTGCGTAAGTTAGGCTACCAGTATGAGTTCCTCTCTCCCTTTGGCTGATTTCAGGCATAATAGTGATTGCTGAATGAATGAAATTAATAATTGATAGCCGATAACGGTTTAATATTAAGTATTTAATAATTTATATTTAGTAATTTTTAATTTATAAAATAATTAATAAATATGTATTGTTAATATTTTTATATATTGAAATAAATAAATAAACTAATATATATTTTTTAATTATGCTCAAATTTAGAATGTTATAATAATTAATTTGTATTTATAAAATCTTAAAAATTATTTCTTGTTAATGTTAATCAGTATATTTATCAATATACTTTTAGCAATTAAAATATTCTACATATAATTTTTGCAAACTTTATATGTTATAATCTAAAATAAATTATTTTACATAAATAATTAAAATATTATAATTTTTAATTAATAATTAAATAATAAAATTTTTAATAATAATAATAAAGTAAGAATAATTTTGACTTTTCTTGATTAGAATAATTTTTACTTTTCTTGATTGTTGTTGCTGAGATTCCAAAAAAAAAAAGCTATAAAGCTGATAAATATTATAGCTAATTGAAGTTGTATCTATTATTAACTGTAGTTTTGTATAATTTATTAAGTAAGCATTTATTAGCTATTGAATAAAAATCTCAATTAAGTTATGCTTGAGTTAATGCTTGTAAACTAATTTACAAATAGTTTGAATTACATCAAAAGCAAGATGCTTGAGTCTAAGAGGTTGTGTTAGGCTTGTAATTGTTTGAATAATAATCATAATATATTTAGCATGGTGAAAATTTCAAGTGGATTATATTTGAAGAAATGACTTAGGTGAATAACACCAAATCTAATTAGCCCATGTCATTCATTCTTCTTTCTTATTATTTTTGTGGATTAGAGCTTTTTAAATTTTGTAGAATTTGTTATTGTTTAGTTTTTCCCCTGTTGAGTGCCTAACTAACAATAATAACAAATTAAAAAGTATATAATTTTATTTACAAAATCGTAAATCATAATATAAAATAGCTACTATAGTTCAAATTAATAAAAATTATATATACTTTTATGTTTTGATTTTCATGAATCTTTTTCATTGCAAATTATATAATTGAAGAATTAATGTTATATTTTTAAATATTTTTACAATTATATTCCATATTAATTTGATTATTCTAATATATTTCATTATAAAATCTTATATTTTTTTTGTTACAAATTAATTAAATATAATATATCTAAAACAAAAATATCATAGTAATTTAAGTATTTTTCTCTCTACTTTTCTATATTCAAATTGAGTCGCAATGGGGATAAGAAGGGTGATAGTGGCTATATTTTGTGAAGATTCCGGCTATGTAATGGTAGCTGTGGTGTTTCGTGTGAGTGAATTAGGTTAGAAATGAATTAGGGATTAAATGAGTTAAATTAGGTGAGTTAGCTTTGTTTTTTCTTATGTGTTATTAATAAAAATTATTTAAAAAAAGACCAGAACATTAAATAAATTTTTCTCTTTTCTAGGTATTAACAGAAAAATTATTTAAAAATATCATATCATTATTTTGATAAAAAAATTAGTTGAATTTTCACCGAATAATAACATTGAAATGAATTATTAATTATAGTCATTTTATTAATATGAATGAAGGTTTGCACTAAATTGATGATCTAAAATTTGAGATTTTTTCTAATAATTAAGCCACATCTAAAATAAGGATATTATAATAATTTAGGTACCCTTTTTTTTGTTTTACTTTTCTTTGTTGAACTGAATACAATGATTATAATTTTTTTAATAAATTTTATTTGTAACTAAATACCATATCAAATTTCAGCAACTAATATCCCTAGAGGAAAAAAAAAGGCTTATCTAGATAGCAGGAATAACTTTTATTTCATCATCAAGTTTGAAGTGACTAATTCGATAAGATTAAAAAATAAGTATGGTGAGGCTTCAACTCTAATATACATTATTCATTATTCAATAACATTTTTCTTATCACTAGGTTACCAAGTTAAGATATATACACACACACACACACACACACACACACACACACATATATATATATATATATATATATATATATATATATATATATCTTAAAGAATCGAATAGTTCCTAAAAAAATATGGTCAATCTTAACTGAGGATGCTTCATGGGATGTTTTACCTGCCGGTTATCAGAAAAGTCTTAAGGATGCCAATAGTGAATGGGGGCATCTCCCCAATTACTCTTGCCTCAGGGATTACTTGACTGGGGAAAAATATATCCTTGAACCAGACCCGCAAGGTCCTTATGAGACTTATTATTATTATATGAAGTACCACCATGATGACGATGAGGTGGAAAGAATTGAAGCTCACCATAGAGAAAAAGACTATGAAAATATAAATCTCTCTTCATCACACGAGCCAATAAGAAAGTAATAATTGGTGTTGTCTTGTCTTATTTGTCTTTATAAAAAAAGTGTGCCCGAGTGGTTTAAATTATTGTACTCTAAAATAAAGGTGTTCCCCATTTTTACTTTAAACATGTGAGTCTTTGTATTATTGAGTGTTTTACAGATCAACATAGATTCGATCTTATCTTTTCCCTCTCTATATAAGGAGGGTTTTCTCTTATTGTAAGGCAAAATCAATTTGGCAATAAACTCTTCTTTGTAAAATCATGAGTTGCTAATTTTCTCTAGCCTAAAGCCAACATGATTATTGTTTTCACTCTTCTGATATCTCTAGTATAAAATGTTTTGAGTCATATCTTCCATGAGTAGTATACTAAGAGGACTGTGGAGCTAGAATGAGCATGAAGCAAAGAGGAAAGTGGCATTTTGGCTTGTGTTGATGTCATGGTTTGCCATAGTCATACCTACATAATGCTTGTGGAAAGGCTTGTTAGCTTGATGTTGTTGTTCATAGTCATAGTTGTATACTGTTCATGTGTCTATACAAAATTTTTTCACTTCAAATATGAAATTTGTTTATTTTTTGTACATAATTTGAAGAAATTTTATAAGTTCTGTATATATAGAATTTTTTTAATTTTACATAGAAATTTTGTTAAAATTTTGTGCACACTTGAACAAATTTTGTTTATTATTTGCTCAAAAAGAAAAAAAAAATGATAACATCCAAATTATTTGAAGAAAAAAAAGAAAAGAAAAAAGTTGTAGAATCCAAGACACTCAAATATTTTTATTCATTTTTTATACAAAATTTGAAAAAAAATATTTGAACAAATTATGTTTTTTATTTGAAGAATAAAGGAAAAAACTATAATACCCAAATCATCTAAATATTTTGTCAAGTTTTTGTACAGAATTTAAGAATAGAAAAAATATTCGAATAAATTACAGAATTTAAGAATAGAAAAAATATTCGAATAAATTATGTTTCTTATCTAAAGGAAAAAGAAAAAAACTGTGCCACCAAATTACCATTTTTATATAAAAAAATCAATATGAATAAAATTATTCCAGCCAATGTCAAATGTGGCCTTAAGTGTAACAATACCTTGGCACCACCTATAATTTTCTATTGAATAACAGAGGCTAAGTTTAATAGTAGCCTCCAACTTTTGCCCTTCACACACACATATATATACTAATTATTGTAGCTTGTGCATTATACGTGATTATTTATCTTATTTAATTCATTATTATATTTTTTATAAGAATTAAATTAATTATTTGAAATAACAAATATAGTAAATTAGTTCAATATATATTTGATGTTATTATAATGTTAAATCTATCATTTTAATTATCTACAAAGTGAATGATTTATCCTTAATCAAATTTAATCAAAACATTATATAATAATGTGAAATATTTAAAAAAATAATTAATATGATATAAATTAATAAAATATTTAATCATCTTTATAAAATTGTACAAAATAATAAAAAGAACCTATAAAATAAAAATATATACTTAAAAATGAATACAGTATTACTTTAAAAGTTAAAAAACAATCACAATATATGTTGAAAAGTTATTGAAAACACGTTCATTGATATGAATAAAAGTATTGCTATATATTTGTTTGATTGTTGATGAACAAATTGAAAACACGTTAGTGGTTATTTTATCAAAAATAAATAAATAGACACTCACATAGTCTCAACTTATTGAAAAGTAGATTCTTATAGTCACCTTTTTCATGTGCATACAAACTTCTCCTATTCAAAAATAAATTTATTAATTAACTCCTAACACAATAGGAATTTCATAATTATTAGAAAAAAAGCAAACACAAAAATTGCCTTGAATCCTCATGATATATTGATATTCCATTTGGAGTAAATCCATAAGCAAATTCAGTTTGGACGAGAAATTATTGCATTGTTTAGGTTTTTGCCATCATTTGAACCCAATCTGGCCAAATTGAAACTAATATTTGAGTAAAGACAATCGCTAATATACTTGCTAATGGGCCGTTCACCTACTTGTAAGGTTCTATTTTAAGCAAACTCACAAATGCGTGGAATTCACACTGCAGATGAATAATTTCCCGGTACCTTAAGCATTTTGTAGCAAAATGACAAAATAGTTCTGTTGGCCTTTCTGGCCAGTAATCATCCAGATCATAATGGGCTTGAACTTCCTATAAGAACTCTAGGGCCACTCAGAAATGAAATATTTTTAATTGCAATACTAATCTTTAAATCGATGGGTCCTCAGGAATCAGAGTGCTGCTGCTGCCGTAGACCCTATCACTAGCCTCCTTGGACTACAATGAGGGCATCAAAAACCAGATAAGAAGAAAATCCAATCAAAAGGAAATTGCAGAAAGATTTAACCAGTAAAATGCACCTACATCTTTCTCCCAGTTGGTAAATAGAGTTACTGCTAACAGACCAAGCGCTCGGGCAATCAGTGCTATTATAAGTCCTATCCACAGACCCTGTAGTCAACATCTTAATGAAAATTCTTGGCCATCAAAAGTAGCAAAATAAGGGAAAAAAAGATGAAAATGGGAATTTACCTTTCCTCCTATGTGGTAGACAAAAGCTAATAGTATGGAACAAGGAATGCCTACAAGATAATAAGCGCCCAGGTTAATAATAGCTCCAATTTTCAGCCATCCACGTCCTCTAGCTATGCCTGAAATTGTCAATTGATGCCATGTTTAGCACAACCGAATGCTATAAGAGATTGGAACATTTTAATTCAATATATTTTCGTAGACCTGAAAGAGCAGATTGAATGCTATCGAAGAAGTGGGATGCTGCAATCAATATCAGCATTTCTCCCACCTATTTCACTACTCTTCTTTATGTGCTATAAAAATAGCCCCAAATATTACGACCCAGAACCAGACTGGAGGCTACCAAAATGCCCTCTGTAGCAACCATAAATAACACAACCCACACTGCTAGAAGAGCTGCTCGTGGTCGCCCTGCACCTAGTTCATTGACACCCTTGTACTAAAGACAATAAGAGACGACGGAGTCAATTTTAATGACGTTATTAGCATACTATCTGGTTCAACTGTCCAAGCTCACCTTATAGATCCACTGAGTCCAAGAGGAATCATGTAAATCATTGCACCTGTGTTGAGGCTGCTAATATAAGCACAATTTGTTCATTAGAACTATGCATGAGATAATTTATTTTAGATGATGCAATAGAATTAAAGGTCTCCATGATTCTAACCTGATGGATAGGACTGACGTTTCAAGTTTTGGATTAGGGAGAAGACCAGATAACAAAACCATCAACTCAAATGACCAAATCTCCAAGCTATTCCCAAAACATCATTCAATATTTACTTAATTAAAACTTAACTCAAATTCATTAATTTAGTTAAATGGAAGAGTTGCATTAATTAAAGGATACCTGAGCATTACAGCTGAAGGAACTGCAAGTCTTAGAAAATTGGGAATTCCATGCAGGGCCTGCTTGGAAAAACCCGTCCAACTCTTCTTGCAAGAAGGAGATATCTTCACATAAAGAGTTAATAAGAATGCATTGATCCAATAAGAGATGGCATTCGCCATTGCAGCACCTTTATTTCCAAGCCCAGACTTGAAGACCAGGACCCAACAGATGAATACATGAAATAAAGTAGTAATCTCTGAGGTAATCATCATTGGAATCACATTGTTCTGGGTCTGCAAGAATCTGACAAGACATTCCTGGATGGCAAAACTAAAAATGCTAGGAATCATGAACTTAGCATAACAGCTGAGATCTCTGTATCTTGCTTGAGGAACAGAAGAATCTCATCGGCATTCGCCATATAACTGCAAGGGGAATGCTGGCGAGTAGAAGAACAATTATTGCCCTTTGCAAATATATTCCGAGCATGTGATATTGCTGTGCTCCATAAGATTGGCCGCAGAATGTTTCTAATGCGCTTCCCATTCCTCTCTGTTCATCACAAGACGAGAGGAATGAGATAAGAAGCTTCACATGCAAGAATATGAGCTGTGAAGTGCATAATAATCTGCCAAGAGGTTTAAAAATTTCGCATAAAAAGTGCTTTGTAGTCCATTTTGGCTGCAGAATATGGTGCCACCATAGTTTTAAAAAATCAAACCAGTCAAGCTTAAATATCTAATCCAATTTAGAAACATTGGTCACCACTGTTGACTATGTTGGCTCATTATGATATCTCACATTGGTGACATAATAAAGGGAAGAAAAGTTTTGTTTGTTATAAATAGAGCATTAATTCCTTCAGTTTTATAATTCCAAAATTGTCTACTCATCTCTTAGACAATTTTCAATATTTTTTCCTCTTTTGTAATATTTCACTTTGTATTATTTTTCTTAGCGAAGCTAGTGTCCGAGGACGTAGGTATAATTGGTCGAACCTCGTTAAATTCTGGTATTCTTATTTTTTTGTCTTTATTTTTCAATAACTATTTTGTAGGGTATAGTTATAGCGATATATTGTGCTGTTAAATTACTATTATAGTGATTTTATCGAAGGAGATTGGGTTTTAAGTGAGACCACTTGTGACCCCTTCAATCTTTCTTGGAAATCAAATATAGTGTGGTTTTTTAGTACAATCTTTCACTTTCTATTCACCTATAAATTTATTAGGTGAATTTGGTGGGTGAATTGTACAATCTGGGTAGTACAGTTACAAGGACAATAGCAGCAACAACTTCTATAGATGATCGAGAGTCAGAAACAACCAAGCTATGACATATGCGCTTAGGGCATGCTGGAGAAAAATCCTTAAATTTCCTTACTAAGCAAGGATTATTGGAAGGAGTGCAAACTTGCAAATTGGGCTTTTGTGGGCATTGCATCAAAGGGAAGCAGACAAGGGTCAAATTTGGGATAGCAATCCATAATACTGAAGGTATCTTGGATTGTGTTCACTCTGATATTTGGGGTCCCTCCAAAACTAGTTCTTTGGAAGGGAAACACTATTATGTGACCTTTGTTGATGATTTTTCTCAGAGAGTATGGGTGTACACAATGAAGACAAAGGATGAAGTGTTAGGAGTTTTCCTTAAATAGAAAAAGATGATGGAAACTCAGACAGACAAAAGAATCAAACGTCTCCGAACAGACAATGATGGAGAATATAGAAGTGATCTATTTGTGAAAATAAAGGCATTATCAGACACTTCACTGTCAGATCTACACCACAACAAAATGATGTGGCAGAACGCATGAATCGAACATTACTGGAGAAAGTTCGATATATGTTATCCAATGTTGGGTTAGGTAAAGAATTTTGGGTTGAGACTGTAACATATACGTGTCACCTCATCAATCGCCTACCATCTATTGCTATTGATGGAAAAACGTCATTAGAGAAATGGTTTGGAAAGTCTGCTACAGATTATGATTCCTTGCATATATTTGGTTTCACTGCATACTACCATGTTAAGGAGTCAAAGTTGGATCCGAAAACAAAGAAAGCATTGTTCATGGGGATCACCTCTGGCATAAAAGGCTATCGTTTATGGTGTCCAGAGACAGAAAATAATTTTTAGCAGGGATGTCACCTTTGATGAATCTACCATGTTGAAAAAGGTGGATGTTGAGCAGTTAGATGATACTTCTAAACAGGTAGAGTTTGAGAGAATAGTAATCCCAACAGATAAAAAAGGTGTTGAGACCCATCCTACGGTAGAAGGAGATTCTCAATAAGAAGGAGTTCAAGAACTTCCTCCGCAACTTGAACCAAGTACATCTAGAAGGCCAGAGAGGGTGCCTAGAATGATTGGTTGCTTTGTTGATATAGTGACTTATAAGAAGATGACAGGATTGTCTGGTCACTATGTTGATATAGTGCCTCATGCATCTCTAGTTGTAGCATATGACACTTCTACCACTTTTATTGAAGCAATCTAAAGTTCAGAAGAAGAAAAGTGGAGGATTGCCATGTATGAAGAAATACAATTGCTTCATAAAAATCAGACTTGGGAACTTGCTAGTCTCCCAAAGG
>CATIWR010669965.1:0-10055 GCA_949677035.1 Omphalea diandra | reverse complement strand
CTATCACATGTCAATTGATTGATCGTCTTTCAATCTTTCTCCTCAACATCATCTGGATTCTCATCTTCCATGGCAATGTTTATACCTTGCTGAAAAAGAGCATCTAAAACCTCACTTTGCCACATACCAAAATGACCTGTGCCATCGAAGATTTCCCCCGCTAATTTTGAATTTATCATCGCAGTTCTAGCGCAGATGGGCTGTGAGGAAACTGTCGACATGGTAGGTGTGAATATTTTTGAAGAGTTCTCAATTTCAATTACAAAATTCTCCAATAGTCTTCAAAGAGAATACAACTAGCCCAAAGAAATATTTTCTGATGTGGAAGATCAAATTAAAATGCAACCACAGAGCATACTAAGAGTAACTTTTGGCTTTGATACCAGTAGTTGTGGAATAAGGGTAATAGTAATTTAACATCACAATATATCACTACAACTATACCCTACGAAATAGTTATTGAAAAATAAAGATAAAAATAAGAACACCAAAATTTAATGAGGTTCGACCAATTATACCTACGTCTTTGGACATTACCAAAATTATATTTCACTAAGAAAAAGACTACAAAGTGAAATATTATAGAAGATGAAGAAATATTCAAAATTGTCTAAGAGATGAGTAGACAATTTTGGGATAATAAAACTGAAGGAATTAAGACTCTATTTATAACAAAAAAAAAACCTCTTTTCCCTTTGTTATTTCTCCGATGTGGGATATTGAAATGAACCAACATAGTTAACAGTGCGAAGGGGGCACCAGCAGTCAAAGCCAACCTTGCGAGATAAGGGATTTCAGTTTTTGAGACTTGTGAAATTTGAGGCCAGGGCAAGGAAAATGTGATACACATGTTGTTTTTATATGCCCAGGCTAAAGCAACTTGAGGGCTATTTGGGTTGAGAGTGGAGTTCCTTTTGGAAGATAGTGATGATTTTAAGGATTTGTAGAGGAAGATAGTAAAACATCTTTTTGAGACAGGTGAGAAGGATAAGGTTGACCGTGTGGCCTGGATTTGCTGGTTTATTTAGAAAGCGAGGAATGAGAGAGTCTTTCAGAATTCGCTTATTGACCCCTCTCACACAAAAGCAACAGTTGATTGAGCTTGGTTCGAATTCCAACTCATGCCCTCTCAGGTTGTAATTTTGAGATAGATTCAAAATAGCATGTCTGAACTCCTTCATTAGGTTAGGCCTCCATTAGTAGCTGTCAAGATAAATTGTGATGCATCTTTCTCCTATATGGCTAAACATGCCACAGTAGCCTTTGTGTGCGGGGATGACCAAGGCTAGGAGAAACACATTGGGTACAAGGTGGTAAAATGCATGTCCCAATTGGTTGCAGAGGCAGTAGCGGTAAGGGAGGCGATTAGATTTGCGAGGTCACGAAGGCTCTCAAATGTGGTCTTCGAATCTGATTCCTTAGTGATCATGAATTGTAGCAACGATCACGACAAGGCTCATCCTTAGGAAATTGTGAGTTTGATTAGGGAGATACGGCTAGGACTGGTGTTTGTGTCTAATAGTAGCATTAGGCACATAAACAAGACTGCAAACCAGGTTACGAATTTGATAGCAAGAAATGAACAACAATGGGATCCTGAGGTTACTGCGTTACTGACCCAAGCCTGACTAGGCTTCTATTAGTGGATGTATCTTCCATTCATCTTTAATGAAATGTTTCTCTTATTCCAAAAAAAAAATAATAACTTCATGTTTCTCTTAGATAATTAGGAAATTGGAGTGATTTTTTTTTCCTTGACTACATGTATGAATTTCTTTCTAGTGAAAGAAAGCATTTCAATATTTTTTTAAAAAAATAATGTCAAAATTTTAAATTTCTAGTTGAATCTCCCAGGTTGTTTTTTTTTTTTGGTAAGATATTCAATCCTCATTTTAAAATATTTTAATTTGAAAAAATAACTTATTTTATTAAATATTTAATTCATTAATATTATATATTTTATTTTAGGTATACTTTGTTAGAACAACCCATAATATTTGGTTAGGACATTACATATTTAATTTTAGGATTATTAAAATTTATTAATAATTTATATCTAAGTAAAAGCAATAAAACATAATATTAAATTTTTAACAATAAAAAATAAAATATTAGAAAATAATAAAAATATTTTTATACTTATAATAGCATGATTATTTAAAATGTTGCATTTTAAGTTTTGACTTTGATAATTTAGCATAAAAAAATTGAAATATGTAGACATCAATTTTTTAATGAAAGTGATTAGAGACACAAACCCAACAATGACAATCCCTTCCTAGAAGCCCAGAGAGGCTTATAAGTGAAGTGGAATGCCTCAAAGAGTGGATAAGCATCTAAACGAACCTAAAAAACTTAGCAAAATCAAACTTATGACCTTAAAAGCCAAGGAGATCCATCTATGTGTATGCATAACTATCTTATTAAACCATTTAGATTTTAGTTCTTATTTTGATGAATACCAAAAAGTAAAATAATCTAAATTTTATACAAGTATTTCAAGTTTGCATTTGTAGGCCCCTTATGTAGCACCTCAAGATTATTGAAGCAAAATTCATAAGGTTTCTCAACACGACAACTCAAGCAAAACTCAAATGAATAAGTCTAAGAATCAAGTAGTGATTTTAACACTCCTAACGACGGTGGATATCATATTGATGATCACTGAATGCACACCAACAAATAATACAAATTGTCAATGAGAGTTGATTAAGTTTAGAAAAAATCATAAGAGTTAGCTAAGTCTTCTACAAGTTTTAATAATGGTAGACAAATATTTTAATGATTGTTGGATAAAAAACAAGCATCGAAAATCACCAACACCAGTGGAAAAAATCTCAATTGAACTGCCTAAATCTTCTATATGTTTCAATGCCAACGTGTATGAAATTGAAAGTAATGGGTGTGAGCAAAGTACAACGAACATTAAAAGCTCAATCTTGTTGAAACTACAACAACTGAACAAAAAATCTCAATAGTAATAATCATCATAACAGGGCGTTAAACTCCATAATGACTATTGAAAGTTCATATAGATGATGTTTCAAAGGCTATATAATGACTATTGAAAGTTCATATAGATGATGCTTCAAAGGCTATACACAAAAAGTTGAAGTTGACTGTTGAAAAAATCACAACGAGCGTTGATCATACTCTAACGAGTGTTTGAGCATCTAAATGATAGTGGACAAGGAAGACATTATGGTACTCAATGACAATTGGAGTAAGATCAAAAGTACGTTGGTCATTCAATGATTGTGGTCAATTGCTCCGACAACTGTTAATAATATGCCTAACAATTATATTGATAGTTCTGATAGTTTTCTCAATATGAGTACTGACTAGTTTGATATCCTACGTCTATTTAAAGATTGAAACTTTGAAAATCAAATCATACAAGTTTCAAGTGGTTATGAGACATCTTCTTTGTGATCTTAAAGCTTCAAAGAGCATTCAAAAGTGACTTAAGTTTAATTATTTGAATTGAGCTTTCTTCATATGCATATGAGAGTTAGCTCCCAAAGAAAGAAGAACATTGACTAAGCTTCAACAACAACATTAAATTTAACCCTTTCTTAAGTATAGTAAGAAGTTTGTATTCATTACTTATTAATGAAGGGCTTAAGTGTTAAAGTATTCCATTCAACAATTTTTGCAAAACTTATGTGAGGATACTCAGGTTGAAAATAACCTTTAAGTCATATTTTTATGAAAGGTTTAAGATAATACCTACAAACTATTTTAGAAAAGGCTCGAATTGTACCCATATACTATTTGTAAAGACTCTTAGGTACCTGGTAAATCCATCTTGAGAATGTTCAAGTAGTGTATGGTTAAATTCAATTGTGCAAAGGTTTCAATAGTACTTGACAACTATTGTTTAGTAAGACTTTCTAGAGAAATCTAAAGGAGACGACGAAGACTTGATTTAAGCTGAATCTTTATAAATTCTAGTGTATTTATGTTTGATTGATTCTCTCTACTTCTCTCTTAAAAAAGTTTTAACTTGCTACAATCCTATTTAACCCTCTTTTCTAAGGCATCTTAGGATTGTTAGTGGTATCAAAGTAGGTCATTTTCTTTAAGCTTAAATGCAGAGAACAAAGATCAAATGACAAGCCAAGAAGAATCATAATCAATCCATAAGCCTTTATTTTACAGAGGTGATTATTACGGTTATTGAATGAACATATTGGAGACATTTTTAAATAGTGAAATCATATATCTTTAGGATGTTGTAAAAGAAGGAAGAGAAGTTTCCACTACGATTGTAAGTGATGTTCTTGTTCCAAAAAGAAATAGTGAATGGACATAAAAAAAAAAGGGGAAAGCTAACCTTAAAAACAAAAGAGCTATGCATGTCTTAATTTGTGTTATCTAAAAATCTTAGTATACCCAGCTACTAATGTATGCTTCAACAAGAACGATTTGAGAGAATCTTCAAACCTAATATGAAGGAACCAATGAGGTGAAGAAGAAGAAGATTCAAATGCACATATACAAGTGTGAGAAATTTGCATACAAGTAAATGTGTCCATTACTACAAAATAACAACCCATTAGCGATGGACAAAATGTGTTGCAAAATGGCAAAATTTCGTCGCTAAAGTGCTATTCGCTAAGTGATTAGTATGGATTCCCCCGATAAATTAGCAATAGATGGAAAATCCATTGCTAAATTTAGAGATGGATTAGTGATCGTGGATCTATCGCTAATCCGTACCACTTTAGTGATGGATTGAACTTTATGTTGCTAAATTTATTTTTTAAAATTTAAAAATAAAAATTTTTCATTGCTAATCGATTGCTAAATTTAAATTTTTATAAAAAATAAATATATATTATTAATTTGTTTAATTTTAAAAAATAAAATTAGTCAATTTACCATATTAATAAATTGATTATTATACTTAATTTAAATATAAATTATCAATTTATTGAACTTAATGTCAATATATGATCAAATTATTTAAATCTAAATATCAATATATTATTAGTTATTAAAATAAATAAATAACAAAAATCCTAAATTAAACATTAGCAAGTAACAATTACAAAATTAAGAAAGCATTAGAAAATTAAACATTACAAAATTAGCAATGACACATTTTAAATTAATAAATCATTAACAATTATATATTTTCATTTAAATATATATGTGATTTACAAAAACAAGTGTTTTTCTTATAAAAGTAAAATTTATTATACAATAAATTTTTAAATATATTTACAGATATAAATATTATTCTTATATTATTTTGACATTTTAATTGTTACAATGAATATATATATTGATGATGAACAATAAAAATAAAATTTTTTTCTTAACATTATTTTATTTAATTTTTTTTAAAATCTTGTATAGCTTTTATTTAGTTTTTCATCATTTTATCTTAAAGTTTTTTTTATTCAATTATTAATAAAAAACTATATTTATTAAAAAGTTTATTTTACATATATTATAGAAAATTTTTTAATTATGTATAATTTTAAATAATTTATTCTCCTTATTTATATAATTATAAAATTAACTAATTCACGTATCTAATAATTATTTTAATAATGTGCAGCACATGTTGAATAAAAATTAGTATGCTATAAAAGAAATTTGTAAAGTATTTATTTTAAATTTTAATAAATTAATATTATCTTTTAATAGAGACATATAACAGTAGGTCTATGTGTTGTGTGAATATTCATCCAAAAATATATGATAGGTCTTGCTGGGAGGCACCAAAATAAACCATCATTATGAGCGAACATAAAAAGCTTTGTCGTTTTTTAGTTTAATATTTTTATCATTTATAAATGAAAAAATAAAATTTAATGATTTTTATTATAATTAAAATTTAATTGAACCTACAATATTTATACTAATTAGGCTAAAATAATCTAACTTAATCTGAGCTTATTTAAATTTTTGGTGGAATTTTGATGATTTAATTAATATTTTGCCTTCGCGTTTTCTGTTCAACTGATCTTCTATTAACACTGTTGTTAAATTTGTTAAAAAATAATTCAAATAATCAAAGTAAATAATTGAGACAGGTGAAAGTGAATATCTTAAAGTTGGAAATAGAACTAGATTTATCTAAACCCTAGACAAGTAGCAACACTAAAGTTTGATTAGACAGTGCTATAGGACGGGACATGATTGTCACGCCCCATGTCTTGTTTGGAAAAATTTTATTTTTTTAATTTTAAACAAAATTTTATTAAATGTTTATTTTTTATATATTTAATATCAAAATTTTTACTGATTTTATTTACTTTTATAATAAAGGTCCCATTAGGGCACTTGTGAAGCCAGGTTTAATATTCAATTTGTCTCAATATAATAGATTGCTTTTTTTTTTTTTTACATAAAAATTAAAAAAATTAGTTTTTATTAGTTAATAAGTATTTTTTTACTAAAATATCATTTCATACTATTTATTATAGTGCACTAAATTTTATGAAATTTAGTAAAAAATACTTTCTTTGTTCCTTAAAATATATCGTTTAAAGTTTTTACAAATGCATTAAAAATTATATTTAATAGATATTATTACATAAATAAAAATCATATTACCCTTAATTAATTATTTTTACAAATTATTGTGTATTTAACAAAAAAATAATTATTATGAAAAAGAGAATAGTAGAATTAAAAAAATTAATTAATATTTATAGATTATGGAACAAAAAATTTCATCTAAAACGACATCTAATTTGGAACAGAGAGAGTACTTTTATTTATTTAAAGCTGAATATATATTAAAAGGCTTTTTATTCTTGGTAAAATCTCGTTAATCACAAAACATTAAAAAAAATAAAATAAAGAGGTTTAGAAAATTGTAATATAAAACAATTGAAAAAGATTTAATTATTAATGCAAATATATTTGATAATTAATAAAAAGATAAATTTGATAATTTATAACTAAACCAATGCCAAATATAGAAAATGACCTATTTTTTTAGACTTCTAAAAAAGGAAATATAACACTATTTTTTTTAGACTTCTAAAAAAGGAAATATAACCTATAATATTGGAAATTAGCTACACTGATCTTCAAAATTAGTGAAACACATTTTATCATTAAATAGCTTTGGTTTTATTCTTTTTTCCATACTAATAAATGTTAACAACATAAAATTATACTACTAAAATAAAATGAATTATTGTTTAATATAAAAATATAATAAATTTAATGTAAAATAAGTAATATAATAAAATAAAATATTGAATATAAAAATAATAATTTTAAATTTTAAAATAAATATTAAATTTTAATATTAAATTGTTAATATTAAATATAATTTTAAAATATGATATGAATTTAAATATAAAAATATTTTAAAAATAAAAATACAATATAAATATAAATATAAATATAAATATAATATTAATTTTAAAATATAATATAAATATAAATTTAAAAATATAATATAAATTTTAAAAAATATATTTAAAAATATAAGAAATTTTATATTAAATATAATATGAAAATATATTAAATAATCAATTTAATATAAATTTTATTATTTTATATAAAAATATTTTAAAAATAAAAAATTTAATAAACATAATCAATGAGTTCAATTTTCAATGACAAAAGTAATTACTGAAATATAAATAGTATCTTAATTAATCATCCTTAACAAGTGCACTTATCCTTATAATAATATACATAATTTTAAGAAACTAAACACGATCTTATTTTACATGGTTACTATTAGGATTATGTTTAACTCTTTTAAATTTAACATACAATTATACAAAAAAAGATTTAGAAATTGATATTATCAAATACAAAAAATATATTCATTAAATCAAATTATAAATAGAATTTTTTAAAAGAAATTATACAAAAAAAAAAATTGATATAAAATTGATACATCAAATATAAAAATAATAAATATTTACTTGAATCAATATATATTATTAATTTCAGTTTTAAAATTAGTTTTAAATTATTCTTTGTTATTTATCAAATAATTATATATAATACACAAATGTATCATTATTTTATATTATATTTAAAAAATTACTATATCAAACAAATATTTATAAATAGAAAATTAAGAAACTCAACTATCATAATAAAAAAATTTTAAAATTAAAATTAAAATTAAAATCTAAAAATAAACAATTATAAATAGAAAAGTAAAAATTGTATACAAAAATATTCTGAACATAAAATTAGAAAATTTTAAAATTAAAAATTTTAAACTACTTTTATACAATACATTAGAAAATACCTAAACAATAAAAATTCTAAATAGAAAGTCAAGATATTTTGAATAGGAAATTACAAAATTTTAAAAAGTAAAAATTCTAAGTAAGCTATTTCCAAACAAGAAATTAGAAAAGTTTTAAAAATAAAAATTTTAAATAGAAAACCAAGATTTAAATTAATTCTATTGATTGTTCAAAATTCTAAGTATATAAGGGTAAATGATAGTGTAATAAATTATTAGAAATTACTTCATTCAAATTTAATAAATTTTCTCTTAAAATTGTGTCACACAAGATTGAAAATATAAATCAATAGACAATCTTTTGTTACAAGTATCTCACTTATGAATATATAGCTCGCAATTATCTGTTAATTTTATTTTTAGTTATAAAATACTTAATATTATTTATTTGATTGATTATTAAAAATTATTTCGTTCAAATTTAATAAATTTCTCTTAAAATTATGTCACATAAGATTAAAAATATAAATCGATGAAACATTTTTTATTACCACTAACTTGGTATATAATTATAAGTTTGAGAAATTAATTTTATTATTTTATTTACTTCTTAATAACTTTTTTATCAAATGGTAATTAAAATTTAATTATTTTTTATATATTATTTTTAATTATTTAATAAAAATAAAATAATTTTTTTTATAATTTATTATTATAATTATACTCCAATAAATATATATAAATTTTCATTTAAAAAAAATCCAAACAAAGCACAAGATGCGACACACTTCACTGTCACCTAAGACTGGTAATTTTCGACACGATTCAGTACGACATGATACATAGTTAAACAAGTTTTGATTTGGTATAAACATGTTAGAGTCAATCCGTTTTTGATACAACAAAAAAGCAAGTTTAAACGAGCCAATCCGCTTAACCCATAATAGACACGATTAAACACAATTATATAATCGAACTAATAAATTAACATGCAATAAATGACATAAATATATACATTTAACTAATATATTTATATATAAAAATATTTTTAAATTCAATCATATATTTACTTATATTTTTAATATTTAATCTCTATTTTCTCAATATATAAATTTTTTAGTTAAAAATTTTTAATTTTTATATTTTTTAGATTAAATATATATTTTTGTGTAATAATATATTAATGATATAATTAATTAAATATATTATATAAATCATATCGTGTAACCTGTTACATAAATATATTTATATTCAGATTAAAAATTTTGACATAATTAATTAAATGGTTCATATATATATATATATATGATTAGCCCCACACGACACCAATTGTGCCTTAACGTCACCCAACTTTGCATGTAACAACTTCCATGCATAACAGGCTTTGCATTTAATTTTTATATATTTTTAAGTTAAATTTATATATCCATATAATGACACATTAATAATATAACTAATTAAATAAATTATACAAATCACATCATATAATTTATTTCATAAATATATTTATGTTCGAATTAAAATTTTTAACACAATGAATTACACTGAACATATTTAAATTAAATACTTTTATGTTGTATAAATATTTTTAAAAAATACGATTAGACATAGATATTAGCTGGACCTTAATGTCACCCAACTTTTTCCAATAATTCAACATTGTCTTTGCATGTATCAACTTCCATGTATAACAGGCCTCGCAGAGTGCACCAAAACAACTATCAACATGAGTGAACCCAAGAAGCTTCATGTTGCTTTTTTTCCGTGGCTAGCATTCGGCCATATACTCCCATACCTTGAGCTTGCTAAGCTCATGGCCGAACGGGGTCACAGAATCTCCTTCATATCCACTCCAAGAAACGTCCAGCGTTTG
>CATIWR010669953.1:0-26168 GCA_949677035.1 Omphalea diandra | reverse complement strand
CAACATGAAATAATTTGTCATATAACTATGCAAACACTGCATATATGTTCAAGCATCCCAAATGCAACGGTGCAATTGTCATTGTCGTGTTTTTACAATTCACATGTCTAAATGATTATTTATCCTATGCATATATTCATGCGATATTTCATATCATTTGATACAAAGCATATGCTCATATGTGATTTCATATCATTTGTGCAATGAATATATTTATGTGATAATGCCAATGAATAAGGATAGAGATGTTACACTAACCACCTCATATCTTCCACATGTATAATAGTTGAAGTAAATCTTTGAAGAATAGGCTGAACTTCATTAGGGATTGCCAAACATGTGCTAGAAGCAATTCTTAAAATGCAATTGGTATCAACCATTGCATGAACATAAGACAATTGTGACTTTTCATCTTAAACAACCTAAGTCTTTGCTTATCCATACATCTGCCCATATTTGAGACATATTCATTTATAAATCACAATCCTTTAACCCATTCACATAAAGCCATTTTTCCCCATTTGTCAAAAGTGTAATAGGTTTTAGAATATTTTCCAGTTATAAGATTATGATCTAATTCTGATCTTTGACAAAATTGTTTCAAAACTTCCCTTGATTTTCCATTATCTTTACTTTTTCCTTTCACATTCATCATCGTATTAAAATATTATTAGAAACATTATTCTCAATGTGCATCACATCTAAATTATGCCTAATCATATTAGTTTTCAAATATGGTAGTTCTTAGAATATATTTTGTTTCCTCCAGCTAGTTACTTTGAAATTGGTCCATTTGCTACTAACCATTGATATTAATGACCTTTTGTAATCCTTATTCCTCTATCTCTACTAATATCTCATGCCTAGACTAGATTGGTGGTGCCATAGCAATCACAATTCTATGTTTAAGAAAGGATGTTTTATTCCTTTGAAATGGATGGTCATTAGGTAAAAATTTATGTTGGTTATCAAACTACTATGTATTACCCCTTTTCGGCAGAGTAAAAGCATCCAAGTTATCCATGCAATAAGGATATGCTAACTTTCATATTATACTCTACCTTTGCAACATATAATATGCATAAAAATCACTAATTGTCCACATCAATGCAACATGTAATTGAAAATTTTACTTCCATGACACATCATAGGTTTGCACCCCAACTTCCTACTGTTTCTTCATTTCTATAATGAATGGTTGCAAGAACACATCTAACTTCTCCTTTGGATTCTTGGGCCCTAGAACAATCATAATTAAAAACATATATTTTTCTTTCATACACATCCATGATAGAAAATTATATTGAGTGACTATTGTAGGCCAAGATGGATATTGTTGTCATGATTGACTGAGTGGCTAAAACCTATTTGTGTAAAGTCCTAGTCTTACATTCTTGCATTCAGCTATAAATGTTGGATGCATTCTATTGAAATGCTTCCATGCTTCTGAGTTTGAGCAATGCCTCATCATGTCATCGTCTGCTTAAACATACTCAGCATGCCATCTCATATCTTTAGTCGTGGCTTTGGATGCATACAACCTTTGTAATCTTGGAGTGAGTGGAAAGTAGTACATTTTCTTGTAAGGAACTATCGATTGTCACTTAAAACTTCCAATCCTAAATGGCTTATAACACAAAAAAATCATAAAACTTACAACTAATCAACTCACTATCTTCTCCCTAATAATGCATACAACTATTTTTACAATAAATGAATTGTTTCCATAGGAAAACACCTATTCCTTGCACTAATTTCTATGTGTTATAATCATAGCATTATCAGATGGTAAGAACTTTTGCATTAATTAGCATATATCATCATAACACTGTTTAGACATATGAAGTTCTACCTTAATGTTCAACAATCGAGTAATAGCTGATAATTGTGAATGGGCACTACATCCAAGCCATACTTCTTTATCTGTAGTCTTCAACATGTTATAAAATTGTTGCGCTTCAACATACATCACTTCTATAAAATGACAGACCAACATCATCAAATACCATTTCATGGTAAGTGTTATGAGATTCATAATCTACAACTGATGGATAGCATGTTTCTTCCGCATCAATTGATGTTCCTAAATTTGCCCTCACATATGGTTCATCGTGTTTAAACCATTGATAATATCCAAGAACAAATCCATATTTAGCCAAATGGTACCTAACCGTTTCAACTTCATCATATCATTGATTTTGACACCTTCTATGATTACATGGACACCTTATCTTATCCTCATCCATATACTCCAAATGGTTGTAAGCAAACATTATAAAAGTTTCCATGTCCTCTAAAAATTCTGGATTTAATAACATGTCAGTTAGCTTATGGTACATCCACTCACGATCATAACTCATTGTTTTGTACCTAAAATTATGTCACTGACAAACAAATATTATTATGTTTCACATTTGTAATATCATGCCTTAGATTTATTCAATTTCATGTATTTTCAAGGTTTAAACCTAACCAATCCAAAAATGCATTGTCTACCATCTTAATGCACTTATATAAATTTCGACAGTATGTCCTGATAGTTTTCCAAGACCATGATGTAAAACATGTATAAACAAATGTGATAAACACCTTATCACAGGTTTTATATTACATTAATATGCACATATTTCAACATGCACATGGAGAACAATATCATACTACTAAAATTCATACTCATGTCATGATTTTTGTCAGATAATGTATTTTCAAACTGTCTTATGAGATATTTTAGTGAATTAGTCACACTTAATAAGTGAGTAATTCACTAAATGGGTTTCTAAGGCTTACCTTGAAAACTTTAACTAAATTTCAGCAGAGTTCCAGCATAACCAAAACCTACCAAACCTCAATATGAGACATATAATTGATGTCCCTACAAGAAAAAAAAAAACATTTCTAATATATTACCAATCATAACCCCGATACTATGAAAAACCTGCATGAAAATGTACTTCTAACATAACCATTCATCAAAAATTAATGTCATAACACAACATTGTGGATTAGCAATTTTCTAAATTTATACAAATTAGAATATATTATATAACAATAATTAAATGAACATCACATTCCATAATTAAGAATAATATAACATAAAATTACAACATAATTTCTAATTAATATACCAAATAAATATACAGAGTAAAATTAATTCCTTAATTACTAATAAATTCCTCATAATTAAATAAACAAATTAATTAATTATTTTCCAAATTAATCCTTAATAATTATTTTTAAATTTTCTAATTAATATTAAAATAATATCATAAAAGATTAATTTCTAATGTCTTAATAAATCTACTAAATAATATAATATACTACAAATTAATTTTACAATTAATAATAAATTTCAAACAAATTCTAACTTTCAAATTTATCATAAAAATAATAACAATACTTAATGTCTAACTCTCTTATTAATTACATATTTATTTGTGCATTCATATTGTTCTAATTAATTACAAATTTAATAATTAATTCCCTATTTTCTAATTCATTACAACATCAAAACTTCATTTATTAGTTTCTATTTATTATAAATTTAATTCTAATAATTAATTTTTTAATAAATTAATTTCTAATCAGTCACTATTTTAAGTATTCAAATAATCTTCTCTAAAAATTGAAAATGTCATCACACTTAATTTATTTCACATATTTTCAACATTTCAATTATTCTTCACAAAATTAACAATTACAAATTTATAGATAATCACCCTAACACATAAATTATTATTCTTAATTTTAACATAATTTGCAACAAAACCTATTTCACTAAACTAAATAATATTATGAAAAATAAATAAATTTTCAAATATCAAGATTTCATAATTCAAAATTTAACATTATTTACAAGAAAAAATATATTTCATAAATTCATAATTTCAACATAAATTACAACATATATATATATAACAAAAATTAACTAAATAATATACAAAAATAATAAAATTTTCTAAATCAAAATTAATGAAATATTGTACTAAAAATTAAAACCATTACATATCTTGTAAATCTTAAAGAATCTAGGGAGAGCCCAAACTGAATCAAATCAACCCACACCAAATTGAACCAAAAACCCAAAAAATGGCAAGAGGAAGTGGAGCCATGTGCGGTGGCGAGACAAAGAGGAGGTGGAGATGGGGGGCGGTAGGAGTTAGAGTTATGGGTAAAGGTGAAAGGAAAAAGAGAGGAAGAAGAAAGAAGAAGCAAGAAGAAAGAAAAAAAAAATAAAAAAAAAAAGGAAAAAAGGGGAGGGAACGAGCAGCCCGATGGGCTAATAATGACATGGGCCATCGTTAGCCCAGAAGTATCTATCGAGCAAGATGGGTCAATGGACATAGTGACTGGCCAGGCCTGTCGCTGCAAACTAGAGAGTCGGGCTTTCTAATCTAGCTATGGGTCGTTGCTGGGCTAAAGAGCTTTGCCCAGTCTCTCCAATGATGGGCGACATGCCGAGCCGTCGCTAGGCAAGAGAAACTAGGCCAGAATCTCCAGGCTAGTGACGGGTTAGGGCATTGCAAGGCTACCGACAACACGACCCATTGTTAGCTTGAGAGTGGGCTGCTCTCAGGCTAGTGATGGGCTGGGTCGTAGCTATTTTGTAAAAAAATTAATATTAATTAATTATTTTAATATATTATTAATTAATTATTATAATATTAATAATGTATTATTCAATATTATTGCTTATTAATATATTATCAATATCTTAATGTATTCTTACTATTAAATATTATTATACTATACAATATAATATTTATCTAATATATAAATATTATTTATATATTTATTCTTAATATATATTAGTTTTATTGATTTGATATTTAATTTATATATTTTATCTTAATATATTTATATATATATTAATTTTACTATCTTATTATTTTTATATATTAATTTTACTATAATTTAATATTAAATTTTAATATTCTCCTTTCATATTATATGTTCACTATTATATTTTTATATTTTATATATTATATTATAATTAAACACTATTAATTTAATCATTCAATATTATTCATTTATTAAACCCCATTATTATAGGATTAAACTGTAATCGAGTCGAGTCTATCAACTTTGTAAATATGTAATTGATCAGATTTATGAGAGCCTCTAGAATTGAGTATTTTCATACTCAAATTCAACTATCTTGATACTCAAGTAACTCAAGTTACACTAGATTTGAGTAGTTTGCAAGTTGTTATAGTACATTACACCCATTATATTTAATATTATCACTCTTATATTTATTGTATTATATTGTAATTTAATTTTAATAATATATTATATTATTTAATATTATATATATATATATATATATATATATATATATATATATATATACTTTATTATTTATAATATAGTTTATAGTATTCATCATTTTTTATTTTCTATATTAGTGATGGAATTCTGTGGCTAATCCTTCTCTTGTTCATTGCTGATTAGCGACATAATTTTCATTGCTAATTTATCAACAAAAATTTTATCGCTAATTAGGAATAAAAATTTTGTCACTAGATTTAGTTATAGATATTTCCATTGCTATTGCATCAAAAAGATATTCACACCATCTTTGCGCCATTTTATCTACAAATTTAGTGACGGATTTTCAAAACCGTCGCTAATTATTGTAATTTTGTCGCTAATCCTTTGTTAATCCATCGTTACTTAACTATGAAAAAAAATTTCATCACCAAATTTGTCATTATTATGCTAGATTTTTATGGCATTAATTTTATATTGGCCACTATTTTTAATCTTGGCATACAAGAAAATCCTAAAATTTTGTTAATCATAAGTGATATCACACTGAAAGAAAAGAAGGAAATTCAAGCAGCTACTAATAATGTACTAATAGGACTTTACATCAAACAATAAAGATATGCCAAAGGTTGATTAACAGATTGTTGAACACAAAATAACCACCTACTAGCACATGAAGCTGTTAAAATAGAAGCTTAGACACTTGCGATCAGAAAGGGCCAATTTGTAAAAAAAAATGAGGTGTCCAAGTAGCTAAGAGCCAAATTTTAAAAGTAATGGATTACATAAAATGGTTAGCCAATGTAGTATTAATATCTAAGAAGGATGGATGGGTGAGGGATATATGCCAATTATAGGGACGTCACTAATGCTTGCTCTAAAGATGACTTCTCATTGCCTTATATTGATGTTTTGGTGAACAACAATGTTGTATGCATTATGTACTCATTCATGGATGGTTTTTCAAGGTATAAGGAGATTCATATGGCCATAACAGATAAAGTCAAAATGTAACGACCATTTTCATTTATAAATCATGGCATTCATCTTGCATACACAATCCAACATATATTTAATGTACATATATGTTAACTAATGTTGTTGACCTAGGGCACCAAGAAGGGGGGTTGAATTGGTGTTCAACAAAAATTAGGGATAAGGTGTTTAAAGAAGTTAAGTAGAAGAAGAGAATAATAGACACAAGAGCTTATAGTGGTTCGGGTATTAGCCAACCCTACGTCCACTCCCCAATTATCTACAATTGGGTATTTCACTAACTCAAAAAGTGTTTCCAAGCTCACACACACTTTTGCAACTTATGTTTTTTAGGCTCACATAAAAACCTCTTACAAGTGTTTTCAAGGCTCAAACTAAAAACCTTTCATAAGTGGTTATTGCTCACACCAAACAATCACTAAGACATAAAAAAGAATTGAAAGAATGAGTAGCAAATTAGCAAGAGTATGGTTACAAATTAATGAATTCTCTTGCATTTACAATTGTTTGATGGAGTATTTATAGCTCATATCCGCCAAAGAGACGTTAGACTAAAACTATCAATAAATCTCCAAGATGTCCAAGGCAGATTCAACATTAAATGCTTGTCATGCTAAAGTCATGGTCGCTACTACCTTTTCGTGACTGCGAATTTTCAATTTTCATAGAGAAGCTAAAAATTTTAGCGAAAAACACAGTTTGTGTTTAACAACTAGTCCACGTGTCAGCTTTTCACTGGCCATCTAAGAAAATATAGTCGTTGTGTTATAACCACTCTCAAAAGTTACAGTTGCAAAATATCAATGCCTTGAGCGCGACTGAGACCGCGAATTCCTTTGTTTGAAGAGAAAATTTTAACTGATTGAGTTGCGGTCGCGAACAAACTTTTGCCCTTGCGATTTTTGATCTTCAACTGACACCTGAGACACTTGGCAAGCTGAGGTTGTGGCTTTGGTTCCCTCCTTTATCACTATGAAAGTAGTGGTCACGATTTAGGCGCGACACACACTGTGAATTCTTCTGTGACTAAGGCTTTGCCAACTTTAGGTGTGTTGTGGCAGTGAAGTTGTCTATGAATTTCTCTAGCCTAGCTTCATCCTTCCTTGTAACTACTTCTCGGTCGCGATTTACAACACACTCACCATGAATTAGAGTGAACTTTACAAGGTTAGAGATTTGAACTCCATCCAACTTCTAATGTCAAAATCTAACTTATAATCTGTAAAACATCACTTAATGAAAGCATTAGAATTGATTAATCTCTATTGTCAAGATCAAAAGAGGTTCATGACTGAGGTTAAATCAACCTAGTCCAACAATCTCCCCTTTTTGATTTTGACAACTTATATTGATCCTAAGGGAAAAAGTAAATGCATAAGTTGTGAAGTTGTGAAGATGGAATTGTAAATTGTTCAATATGGACTTAGAATCTTTAGCGAAAATTTCTAAGTATGACTTCCAAACAATCAGGGCAAGAATTCTAAAAAAAAAGTATGATAAGTATGATGCTCCTCCTCAACTTATGCTATTATTTTCTCTCCCCTTTTGATTCTTTCTTGATTCTATCTCTCCCCATTTGGCAAGATAAAAAAGAGGGTAAAGGGAAAAAAGCAATTGCATAAAAATAAATAGACAAGGATTCATAGGGAGTAAATGCATAACAAAGTGAAATAAAGCAATCACAATAAGACAGAAAATGTCAAAGAACAAACACTTTATATATATATATATATATATATATATATATATTCATAACAAGTTGCAGGATCATAATTTTTTTCATTCAAAAAGAAAAAGAAGATCCTATACTAGAAAGTAGGAGAATCATCATCATCTCTAGAAATTTCTTCTTCGCTTTCATTATCTCCATCTTTTGTTTCATCTCCATCATCAACTCCATCATAGCCTTCTTCTTATTGAGTATCCTTAAACTCAGTAAATTCCAGAAGATGGCACGGAGGAACTCCTAACATCTCTTGCAAGTCCACCATGTCACTATGAGGATGTGAGAGAAAAAAGAATCTCTTCTTCATCATCCTCATCATCTTGTCCAATTTGTTGTTGATGATGGCAAAAAACAGTTTTGTTATAGGCTTAGGTTGAGGAGTGATTGGTAGGACTCCTTCTTCAATAATGAGTCTTTTCCTTTTGGTGGCTTGGGAGGATTCCATCTTTTTAGCCCCAAATACACCTAAGGTATAGGCATATGTATCTAGATGAATGGCTTCGATGTTCATTAGGTAGGTAAGATCAAGAAAATTCTAGGATGGAAAGAGTTTCTTAGTGTGGAACTTTTCATTGTCCTCATTAAGAGCCCTTATAAAACGATAGATGGTTGTGATATGAGATGAAAGAAGAAATTGGCTTTTCAGCTTGGTGCTCATGTGGATCAATTGATCCACAAGATAACGAACTGTTTGAATGGGTTTGTTCTTGACAAGGCAGAATAGGAAGGCCAAGTCTTTTTGCGATACTTTATCATTCCTATCACCTCTAGCATTGACGAAAAAGGTAATGATACGAAGGAGTATCCAAAGAGGTAGGGTTTTTATGTATTTGGTTAATAAGGTTTTTGGGTCGTGTTTGGTTTTAATAAAAATTTTCAACCAAAATTCAGAATAGATGACATCAAACACAGAGATAATGGAAGGGATATTTTCCTCTATTTGAAGATTAAAAAGGAGGAAAGTTGTTCAAAAGTAATAAAATGAGGATCACTAAAAGCCAGAAAAACTAACCCATATTGACCCGCTTTCAATTATGCTTTGAGACCAAGTTGTACCATGCACATGAACTCTCTAACCACTTTTTCATATCCGAGCTCATCCTAGAAGAGAAACTCAATCTAGCCCAAGTTTGACAAGAATGCACGAATTCATCTTTAAGCCCAAGCGTTTCTAGCAGAAAGGTTGAAGGACTTTTGTTAGAGGGGACAGTTTTAGAGGAATTTGCTTTGTAGCATTCCTTTTCCTTCTTGGTAATTCCCTTCATGAGATGAAGTGCTGGAGGAGCAGAGGATTGACCAATGGCCTTACCTTTTTCTACTCTGAAAATTTTCTTGGGAGCCATTGGAGAAGATTTGAGAGATTTGAGAATTTGGAAGAGAGAAATAATAAGGATTAGATGAAGTGAGGATGGTTACTATGTTGAGGGGTATTTATAACCATTTAAAGACTTTGTAAACAGTTAGAAATGGCTAGAAGTGGATTTATGAAGAGATAGAAATGGTTGGCAGTAAAATCACTTAATGGTTTGGCAAATACTAAAATTTCCATCCACAAATTTAGGAATCACAACCGTTATTTCCAAAAAATATGAGTAACAGATGAAAATTTATTGGGAATATGCGCTTCCAATAAAAAAAATTAAATCTTGACCAAATTCGTGGTGGAGAGTGATAGTTGCGACCGTGAATTAATGCTTATCAGCCAATTTTCATGGACAGTTAATTCGCGATCGTGAACAATGGATGGTGACCGCGAATTACGAGGCATCAAGAATAAGAAGATGAATTAAATTTTTGAAAATATTCAAAATTGTGATCCACTTGTTGATGCTTAATTTATTGCAATATTTCATATAAAAGCACAATTGCAGTTAAAATTAAAACATCTTAAAAGATCAAGTTTCAAAAACAATCAACACATAAGATCAAATTTTCACTTTAGGGAGCTTTGATCAAACATTCCCAATTCTCTCTTAATAAAGTTCAATCTTTCTTCATTGAAAGGTTTAGTGAAACTATCTGCAAGTTGATGATTTGTGTTAATAAATTCTAACACAACATCACCTTTTTAGACATGGTCTCTAAGAAAATGGTGTCTAATGTCTATGTGTTTACTCCTTAAGTGTTGGATGGGATTCTTAGAGAGATTGATAGCACTAGTGTTATCACATTTAATGGGAATATGATCAATCACTTTGCCAAAATCCTTTAATTGTTGTTTCATCCAAAGAACTTGGGTGTAACAATAACCCACAGCTACATACTCAGATTCCATGGTGGATAGGGCAATCGAAACTTGCTTTTTACGAAACCAAGATACTAGACATTCTCCTATAAATTGGCAAGTTCCAGTAGTGCTCTTTCTATCTAAAAGATTACCTATACAATCCATATCCAAAAAACCTATGAGACTAAAAGATGAGTCCCTAGGATACCATAATCCTCAGTGTAATGTGCCATGTAAATATTTGAAAATTCTTTTTGCAAAGCTTTTTAAAGCACTAAAGGTATCATTCTTATGAGTTAGAAAGGACACCTAAGTAAACCTAGAATAATCGTTAACTAGGACTAGTGCATAATGTTTTCCACCTAAGCTAGCACTTTTAGTAGGTCCTATTAAGTTCATATGAATTAGTTGAAAGGGTCTATAGGAACTTACAACATTTTTAGCTTTATAGGAGATTTGATGTTGCTTCCCTATTTGGCAAGGACCACATGTCTTTTCTTTAGTGAAACTTAGCTTGGGAATCCCTTTCACTAGCTTTCTTTTGATAGTCTTTGTAGTAGACCCATGCTTGCATGCCCAAGCCTTCTATGCCATAACCAAGCCTCATTATTAAAAGACATAAGACACATGAAAGATTGGTTAGCCAAATTGTCTAAGTTAATTGAGTAGGTATTGCTTTTTTTTTACCCTTGAAAACAACCTCATCATCTACTAATATGGTGACTCGACATTCTCTAGGATCAAAGGTGACTTTATTACCTTTGTCACACAATTGTGTTACACTCAACAAATTATGTTGTAAGCCATTAACTAATAAAACATCATTAATCACAGAACAACCATTCTTACCAATGGTTCTAATGTCAATTACCTTACCCTTGGCATTGTTATTAAATGTGGCATTTCCACCTTCTTTTTCTTCTAATGCTATGAATAGCTTCCTATTGCCCATTATATGCTTAGAGCATCCAGTATCCACATACCAATTACTTGATTTATTGGTGGCTGCCACAAATCCCTACACAATACAAGTAAATCACTTTTTCTTAGGTGCCCAAGTATAATTGGGTCCTAAAAGATTAGGAGTTGCAGGGCCTTTTAATTTGAGGTGAGCCTTCCTAATATACCAATGAATATTAGTATGCCCATATTTCATATAATAGTGACATTGGAGTTTAGACTTATGAGTCTTTCTCTTATGCACAAACTTACTATAAGTAGGAGGCCTTCTCATACTTTGGTTATGTAAGTGCATGCAAGTGCATGAAAGCAGTAGTAGAGAATTGTTTGTGTTTGTGTGTGTGAGTATGTTTCTTGTTATACATGTAAGCATGATTGGCCTTTATTGAAGTAGGCCTTGAGCCATTTTGTGCTTCCCCTTTACCTTTAGGCATTGGGAGTTTAGTACTTAAAGCACTTTTCTTCCTCATGATTTCAACACTTGAGGTTTGAGGTGTTGTTGCTCTAACAAATGCAGTGAGTGTAGATATGGAGGTTGAGGCTTGATTAAATCCTAGACCATGCCTAATTAAGGGAGGCCTTTGTGATACAATGTGTGTATCCAAAGCTTCCTTACCCTTATGAAACTTAAAGATAGAGCTTCTAAGCTCAATGACTTCTCCCTTTAGAGTATCATTCTCTTTTCTTAATAAAGCTAATGATGAAGATGATTTAGAAAGATTTTTCATTGATTTTTTGAGTTCTTCATTTAAAGTCCTTAATTCGCTTACAACATCATTAAGGGATTTGTAATTATCCTCTAATTTTGAGCATTTTCTCTTGTAAGATTTCATTTGTGACTTATACTTGTCACATCTCATAGTGAGAGCTTATAGAAGCTCTTCATCTACATCATCTAAGTTATCATAATCTGAATGAGAATGAGATAAAGTGCTTACCTCATTAGGAGAGTATTCTTGAGCCATGAAGCATATGTTGGCAAAACCTCTCATAAGTGTTTTCAAGGCTCACACTAAAAACCTCTTACAATGGTGTTTATTGCTCACATCAAACAATCACTAAAGCATAAATAAGAATTGAAAGAATAAGTAGCAAATTAGCAAGAATATGGTTATAAATTAATTAATTTTCTTGCATTTACATCTGTTTGGTGGAGTATTTATAGCTTATATCCACCAAAGAGACGTTAGACTAAAACTATCAACAAATCTCCAAGATGTGCTACGCATATTCAATATTAAATGCTTGCCAGGCTAAAGTCGCGGTCACTACTACCTCTTCACGACTGCAAATTTTCAATTTTCATAGAGAAGCCAAAAATTTCAGTGAAAGACACCGTTTGTATCTAACGGCTAGTCCACATGTTAGCTTTTCATTGGTAATCCATGAAAATACAATCATTATGTTCTAACCACTTTCAAAATTTATGGTCGCAAGATATCAAAGCCTTAGGCGCAACTGAGACCGTGAATTCCTTTATTTGAAGAGAAAACTTCAATTGCTTGAGTTGCGATTGCGAACAAACTTTTGCCCTCACGATTTTTGTTCTTCAACAGACACCTAGGACACTTGGCAAGCTAAAGTTGTGACTTTGGTTCCCTCCTTTATCACTATGAAAGTCGAGGTCGCGATTCAGATATGACACACATCACAAATTCTTTTATGACTAAGGCTTTGCCAACTTTGGGTGTGTCGTGGTAGTGAAGTTATCAGTGAATTTCTTTAGCCTAGGTTCATCCTTCCTTGTATCTGATTTGCAGTCGTGATTTATAATACACTCATTGCGAATTAGAGTGAACTTTATAAAGTTAGAGATTTGAACTCCATCCAACTTTTAATGTCAAAATCTAACTTATAATTTGCAAAACATCACTTAATGAAAGTATTAGAATTCATCAATCTCTATTGTTAAGATCAAAAGAGGTTCATGACTTAGGTTAAGTCAGCCTAGTCTAACAAATGTTCAAGGCTAATGATCATAAACTGGTTCATATCTAGATATATGTACATGACACAAGGAGAGAGAGAAAGTTGAAATTCAACTGATGACCTATGTTCCATGTGTCTATATGAAAAATTCTATGCTCCAAAGTATCCAAACCCTATGCTTCAGTATCTAAAAAAATAATTGTGATTTGGTGAGTCGCGACTCAATGAATAAAACTAATATCAGATTCTTATGGCACATTTATCAATCAAATATCATCAGGATACATTACAAGTATAAGAATTGACAATGCAAGTGCAAATGCAATAGATTGATTTTTATCTTGACCTTGCAAGGCAAACACTACTCCCGAGAATTCATGTGATTTAAGTGACATTTGATTTTGTTGGCCAACATATAACAAGTGGATCATTTGATCAATAGCCTGTGCTAATAGGACATATTGGTCCCTTTTCCAAGTGATTTGCAAGTGTTTGACGAACTGGTCACAACATCCTTTTAGTTCCATATGTAAGTGTTCATTCACAATGTGTACTAAGTAATAATTCAAATCATATAAATCTTACTTGACTAGTATTCACATGTAAAATGTCACAATTCAATCACATATACACATAATAGAACACAACCATATCATAAAATCATCACACATACGTATTAGAATCTAATTATGTCTTTTACTCAACTTTTGATGCGACCAACTTTTATGGTAGGTTTGGTCCTCTCTCTTAGTCTTCTTTAATGTGGAATCCTAACATTTGATACATACATGGTTATAAGTATGTAAAAATAATTTTGAATGCTTGGTATGCAACTATGGTCTTGTTCCATGCAAGTGGATCTAGTGTTTATGCATATTTTTCTTATATAATAGCCTGACCTTGCTACATTCTCACAATAATAACTATAGATATATTTATCCAAATGTTTTGATTACTTTTTTCAAATAAAATAGACACACAATGACACAATATAATCAAATTTTTGATAAATATAATACATATAGATAATGTGGTGAATTTTTGAATTTTGCCTTGTTTCAATGTCATCTCAGTCCGAGTATGTCTTACAATCTTGGGTATATGTCAAATTGTACAAATCCAATTGCAAAAATGATTTACCTGAAGTTACAAAACACATAAAGGAACATTTTTCATCTTTACCAATTGTCTAATTTAGTCTATAAAGTCACCAAAACTAATTACCAATCTCAGGGTGAGTAGGTTTTCAACATGTTGACAATCAGTCATGATGAAGGGGAAATATCTCATCAACCATGATAAATTTGGCAAACATATTTTATAGGCATGTAGATTGGACATAATTATACAACTTTCAAGTTTATCACATTACCAAATTTTGATTCTATTACCATAAAATTTTTGGAAAATATAATTAAAAGACTGATGAGGCTTCATCAGGTTTGGGTCTGTCATAATCAATGTACCCTATCTCTTTCCATAAAATAAATTAAGCAAAAATGATCAATGGGTATTTAGAGGAGATATAACCTAAAAATTTCATATTTTGAACTTAGTCTAAATTAACACATAAAGTTATCAAAATATATGAAAACTGCCAAAATGAGGAGATTTCGGTTGGTTGTGAACCAGCCCTAATGAAGGAGCCATATCTCCTCACACACACCAAATAAAGCAAAAATGTTTTACATAAATTTATATCGAGATTTCACCATATAAATTATAGGGATATGACACCCAGTTAGATCATCCATAGGAATTTCACCATACTCCTTAGTATATGGAATGAAAGTAGTATTAAGATTGAGATGGAATCTCTCATAGTCATGCTAATAACAAAGATCCCAAAGTATCAAAGGATGAGGAACAAAAATGATTACATAGCACTACTTGAGGAGAAAAGGTTAAAAGCTTTGTACATTTATAGTTATATCAAAAGAATATGGCATGAAAATTTAATAAAAGACTTAAGTATGATTAGAGTAGAAGACTTAATGTTAAAGCTCCATATCTAATGAGAAGACAAAGCCAAATAGGGAAGGTCTTTAAGTGGTCAAGCGGATATAGTCAAGTTGAGTTGCAAAGCCGTTAGATTTAGATGGGAATATATGAACTTAAGTTGCCTCAAAAGGTATTTTATGTAAGAAAAGAAAAACAAAATGAAGCTTGCTAGGTTGAAAATATGAAAGGGCAATCTAAGCAAAGGTAAAGCATCATATTAAGTCAAAAACCTAAAATGGTAAAGAGAAAAAAAAAGAAAAAGGAGAGAGAAAGCAATCAATTAAAAAGTGGGTTATGAGCTCCTCAATTTTGCAACTACATTTGAATAAGTGGAGTCTCACTTGTGACTCCTAATCTTTTATTAATCATTGAAAGGTTGAAGGATAGGGTGGTCAAACCCTAGCTTTATGGCAAGTGCTTAGGGCGATTGAGGGACCCATTACGAAGGCCTCAAGTTTTGAAGCCTTACTAACAATCAAATGGTCAATAGGGGACTTAGATGGGGCAATACTTTGGAATCACCCTTAAATCAAAAGGGAGTCACCATTTGATTCTAGTGAGGATAATAAGTCAATTAGAACTATCAATCCAACTTTTCCTCATTAGAGATCATGTTCAGGAGTTAGGTATGGCATGAGGAAGAGGTTCGACTATATTGAATGACCCAAATTTAGGGATCCAGCCATTGAGCATCTTTGGTTCACATTTATAATTTAGCCATATTATTAATTAGTCCATTTGACAGTCTTATTGCATTTTATCTAACGTATTTCAAAATAAGCATATCATCAACACATTACAAGCATCCATCATGGGTAAGAGGTACATGTACGATTTCAAATGGGGTTAGTCATGCATCCTCATCAATATATATACAATATACAAAAACATGCATCTCAACCTAGCAAAAGAAAAAACTTATCATGAATAAAATAAGGCCTAGACCACCCCTAAGGTCTCATAGAAGCAATCAAACAACACAAACATTCTCCACCATGTTAAAAGATGTAATCTACCCATCTCATCACATCCATGCATTAATCTTGTCCAAATCCAAGTTAAAGGGACCTAACATGCATCTATGTCCATTGTCCATGTATGAATAAACCAAGCAATATAATGGGTCAAACATAAAACAAATATAAGAGATATTGCAAAGATAACAAGAATTTATAATGCATGAAGATCATAAAAGTGCAAATATAGAGGATAAAGGGTAGGCCTTAGGCATGGTTTAAGTTACCACCTTAGATCACAGGATTATTGAATCATCATCCAATAATGCTCTAAATGAGCTACTCATGCCATGGGCATCCTAAAATACCTCTATCTACTAAATGAAAGCTTGGATATCAAGGAGATGTAAAAACATCCAAGAAGACACATACAAGATGATGGATTTGCATAATCAACTAACATCAGAAGAAGTGATAAAAGGGTCTTAAGGCAGTAAGCCCTCTTCCTTTTTGATATGGAATCACTCAAATGAGATAGGAGAAGTGTGAAAGCTACCAAGCTTATCACTCCCTCCTAATGGTGAAGTAAATGGAGACATATAAAAGCAAAAAATAAATACATATAAACATTAAAGTATCATGGAATCAAAGGGTCATAGGGGGATGAGAATCCCTGTCCATATCATGCTCCAAAATATATGTGACAAAACATATAAGGAAATAAAAGAAGAAGCATTATGCTAAACATAAAAGTATCAAAATAAACTCTTTTCTTGATCTTTACTTCTTTTTATTAAGAGAAGATGGGTCATGGGACTTGAGACCTATCCATCTTCACTCTTAGAGATCATAAGAAAAATCTTAGGAAACCCTAAAACCTCAAAAAGAATGAGAGAAGAAGAAAAGATTAAACTTGTTAATTATAGTCAAAGATGGTTGTATAAACTAAATGGTGGTTTGCATAATTATGTCAGTGGTTTACACAGACTATTAAGAAGTCTATGCAGACTTTTGACACTACCATTTTTAAAAACTAAGACGTAAATAAGAAGAAGAATAGGGGAGATAAGGGACTTGGATGCACTTTTAGGTTTGCATTACCCTCAAAGGCACTGAATGAAATATTATTCAAATGCTAAGGAAACTATACAAATAAGTCACACAACCTTGGTTTATACCTTGAATCTTTTATTGGCGATTTAGATGTTTAGATTTTTTATTTGCTAAGGGTGCTTTGATGGTGGTGTGGATGTATTTTGGCATAATAACTCTAACATTTCCAAGCCTTTCCCTTTCTTTCAATGAGAGAGGTATTGATAGAGGTGAGGAGAGTATACCTAAGCCAAATGGTTTGAGTTACATTCAAACCTTAACCTTTAATAGATATGATCAAAGAATCTTTTAAAAAATTAGGGTTTCAAGTTGTATGTATAGCCAAGAGGTTGGTTATGCAAACTTGTGTTCCATTGTACAACCAAATAAGATTCAAAGGTCAATTGTTCTAGAAGGTTCTTTCTATTAGGATTTAAAGCTTGTCTATACTACCAAGTGATTGGTATAATAACCCACTCAGTTAGCTATACATATAATAAATGGCTCTTCTTTAAAGCTTTTAAGGTCAGGTTTACTTTGAAAGTGAGTTTGATTCAAGGTTTCTTCTAACATTTTATTTCTTTTTATATAATGTTTTCCTACATTCTTTTAGGGATAATTCAAATTATTTCTCATCATTAGGCTTGCATCTTTAAGCCTAAAATCCAATGCTCCCAGGTGTATAATGATTGAATGATTTGACAATCAAGTAAAAGAACAAGAAAGAAGATGACAACAAGCTAATCCCAAAGATAGAAGGTAGTAAAAAGGAATCAATGGACCACAATTAAGAAATTGATTAAACATTTTGATATGTTTTAATTAAAATTAGTAAAATATAAGTAGACTTAATACTGAACATGTAAAGAGAAATTATTCATGATAATCATAGTACTAAAAGGAAATATGTTATCATATTGTAAGCAACATTTGCCATACATGCATTTGAAATAAATAAAATTCAAGTTTTTCTTTAAATTATGCTGCTGCTTTATGGCATGAGGTTGTAGCATCCTATATCCCTTATGCCTCATATGAACAAGCTTCGAAATCAATGTCATAAAATGAAGGATCCCTAATAGCAAGAAAGTGATAAACTTGATAATTAGCCTAAGTAGTGTCCATCTTATCTAAAAGCCTACTGAGTGAGTGCTCCCTATATGAAAGAAGGAAGAATGCCCACTAAAAGCTAGAGAACTCTAAACTGGTGGTAAACCTGCAAAGGAACATAAAATGTGACAAAAGATAAGATGAATATAATCACATGGCCATTTTAATCCTCAAGATGACAACTGATTGGTCTCCACCAAAGACACATCCATGAAATGTCATAATTAGAGATGCGAGATAACTACTCAATCTAATTTGTTATGGAATAAATAAGTCTCAGAAGGCGATAGTTGGAGTGATGTTGTGGGAAGTACTACCTTATTTTTATAGTGAGAACTTCTGACAAACCTAATCCTCCTATAACCAAACCTGAAAAATAAAAGAGGGGAAAAATGAAGAAAAAAAAAAAGAGAAAAATAAGAAGCTCATTAGATTGAAAACTTGAAAGGATGAAAAAGACAAAATTAAGCGACCTGGTGGATTAAAAATGCACAAGGATGGTCCAAACAAAAGTTAGAATGAAAAAAAGAAAAAATATAAAAAAGAAGAAATAATAATAATAATAATAATAATAAAGAGAAGAATATGTTGTAAGAGAGGCATACCTAAAGAAGTAATGGGCTCCTAAAGAAAGATTATTGAGGCTTGAGGCCTAAGGCAACTTTATCCAAATCCACCCAAAACCATATGTATTGGTGTCCTACCTAGCTCAACCACTTTTATAAGCTAAAGGTGTAACAACCATTTTCATTTGACAGAACTTATATTGCTTTGATACCATACTGTAACGACCGTTTTCATTTACAAAACTCATAGCATTAATGTCTAAAAATACATATGCATAAAGGTTTGTCCATCATACACTCACAATCCAACATGTATTTAATGTACATATAAGTTAACCAATGTCAAGACTAGTGACCATAAACTAGTTCCTATCTAGATGTATGTACATGACACAAGGAAAGAGAGTTGGAAATCAGCTAACGACCTGTGGTCCATGTGTCTCTTTGCAAAACATTATGCACCAAGATGTCTAAATCTTATGCTTCGGTATCTGAAAAATATAATTGCGATTTGGTGAGTCACGATTCAATGAATAAAAACAATAATTAGATTTTTAGGTCACAGCCAACAATCAATTATCATCAGGATGCATTTGTATCCATTGACTATGCAAGTGCAAATTCAATAGATTGATTTTTATCGTGACCTTGCAAGGCAAACACTGCTCCTGGGTATTCATGTGATTCAAGTGACATTTGATTTTGATGGCTAGCATATAACAACTGATTCATTTGATCAATAACATGTGCCAATGGGACCTATTGGTCCATCTTCCATGTGGTTTGCAAGTGTTTGACAAGTCAGTCACGACATCTTTTTAGTTCCATGTGCAAGTGCTCATTCAAAAGTGTTATACCAAGTAATCATCAAAAGCATATGATTCTCACTTGACTTGTATTCACATGTAAAATGTAATAATTCAATCACATATACATGTAATAGAAAATAATCATATTATAAAATTATCATACACACACATTGAATCCAATTATGGTTTTTACTCACCTTTTGATGTAACAAACCTTTACGGTCGGTTTGATTATCTCTTTAGGGCTTCCTTAATATTTTGAGATCCTGACATTTGATACATACATGGTTTTAAGTATGTCAAAATGATTATGAATGCTTGGTATGCAACTATGACATGATTCATGCAAGTGGATGTAGTGTTTATACATATTTTCCTTATATGGTAGACTAAGCTTACCATACTCTCATAGCAATAACTCCAGATATACTCATCTAAATGACTCGATTCTTTTTTTAAAGAAACTAGACACATAAGCACACAACATATTCAAATTTCAAGCTAATATTAGATACACAGAAAATGTGGTGAATTTTTGAATTTTGCCCTGTTGTAATGTCATCTCAGTCTGAGTAAGTGTTACACTCTTGGGTGTATCTTAAATTGTACAAATCTAGTTGAAATAATAATCTATCACCAGTTACAAAACATATACAAGAACATTGTTCATGTTTTACTAATTATCTAATTCACCCTATAAGGTCACCAAAAAAAAGGACCAATCTCAGGGTGAGCAGGTTTGTAACATGTTGATGAATAGTCATGATAAAGGGACAATATCACAACAACCACGCTGGATTTGGCAAAAATATTTCACAAGTATGCATAGAAGACATAAATATACAACTTTCAAGTTTAGACCATTATCAAATTCTGAATCTATGGCCTTCAAATTATTGGAAAATAGAATAAAAAAATGTGAGGTTTCATCTCAGTACAGGGTCAGTCCCAATCAATGAATCATATCTCTTTCCACATAAAAAATTAACCAAAACTAATTTACAGGTATTTATAGGGGATACAAAGCTACAAGTTTCATGTTTTTCACTTTGTTAAAATCAGAATATAAGGCCACTAAAATATAAGAGAATAAAAGACTAAGATCATCTCGGTTCGTATGTGACCCAGCCCTACTGAAGGAGCCATATCTCCTCACACACACACAATGAAGCAAAAATGTTTCATAGTCATTTATATGAGACATAAGGCTACAACTTTTGTATTTTTCACTTTCCCTAATTCTTCTTCTATGGTTACAAAATCGTGGGTTCAAAATTCTACTCTAACAGCAAAACCAATAGAATCAACTCTTGTTCTCTTATATTACAACTTCCATCCAAGATCTACCTCAATTACTCCATAATTCTCCCTAACCGTGCATGATTAACATGTTATGAGAGGTTAATTTCAGTTGAGAAGAAGATAAATTAACTTACCTATTGTCCCAGAATAAAAAAACCTTATGATTCTGTCCTAGGTAGCTCACTATTCTCCCTCTCCTTCTTCTTCTTCTTCTTCTATCTTTCTTTCTCTCTTCCTTTTGTTGTATTTCGTCCTTCTCTTCTCTTACCAGACCCTAATGGTCTGTATTCTTATTTTAAATAAAACAAAAGATTAGGGGCAGTTTCCTATTGGTTGAAAGTTAAAAGTTTTGCTTTTAGTCCCTCTTCTTCACTCCTTAAGCACTTCCATCCATCTCCTAATTCCTAGATGCTCCTTATACTTTTAATTAAGCTCTAAAACACCATTATATATGATACTATAACATGCACACAACATAAAACAATTTGTCATGTAATTATACAAACACTACAAATATGTTCAAGTGTCTCCAAATGCAACGGTACAAGTGTCGTTATCGTGCTTTTACAATTCACATGTCTAAATGATTATTTATCCAATGCATATGTTCATGTGGGTTTCATATCATTTATGCAATGAATATATTCATATGATTATGCGAATGAATGTGGATAGGGATGTTATATTTGTTCCCCTCTTATGAAGAATTTCGTCCTCGAAATTTAATACTTGTAAACAAATGTGGATATTATCGTTTCATATTTTCTTCGGTTTCCCATGTAGCCTCTTCTTGTGAGTGGTTTCTCCATAATACCTTAACTAAAGGGATTTCTCAATTTTGTAACTATTTTGTCTTATAACCGATGATTTCCACTAGTTCTTCAATGTAACTTACATCATCTGCAATTGTTATTACTGGATCCCTAAGTATATGTATAGGATCAGACCGATACTTCCTTAACATACTCATATGGAATACATCATGAATCTGAGCCATCTCTAATGGTAGTGCTAGCCTATAAGCCAATGGATTGATTCTTTCTAAGATCTCATATGGTCCTATGTATCGAGGACTTAGTTTTACCTTCTTGCCAAATCAAATTATTCCTTTCCTATTTCCATACTGGAATCGTCAATGGTTTCAATTTTCTAGCTAGCGCTTGATGTTCTGCTTTGATCTGCTGATAAGTCAAACATGTAGAAATATAGGCTATTATATCTTTCTTCATTTTAGGCCATCAAAAATGAGATTGCAGGGTATTATACATTTTTGTCATTCCTGGATGCATGGCATATGAAGCATTATGTGCTTCTTCTAGGATTTCTCTTTGCAAGTTGTCAACATTAGGCATACAAATACGAGAACCCAACATCAAGGCATCATTTTGAATATGAAAATCACCATGTCTCCCCTGTTTTACTATTTTAATCATTCGATGTAACTTTGGACCCTTGCCCTGTGCTTCTTTAATTCGATCATGCAACAATAGTCTCACTTGAAAAGTGGCAATCAATACCCCATTCTTTTGTATGTTTAGCTCCATATTCATAACTCGTAATTGAACTAAATAAGATAATGGAAACACCTGTAAATGAGCTACACCACTTCTTGATTTCCTGCTCAAAGCATCAGCAACCACATTTGTCTTTCCTGGGTGATACTCAATGGTACAATCATAATCCTTTAGCAGTTCTAACCACCGCCTTTGTCTAATGTTTAATTCTTTTTGGCTCATCAAATATTTCAAGCTCTTGTGATCTATAAATATCTAAAAAGTTTCTCCATACAAGTAGTATCTCAATATTTTCAAAGCAAACATAATAGCAACAAGTTCTAATTCATGTACTAGGTAAGATAACTCATAAGGTTTCAGTTGTCTAGATGCATATGCAATTACCTTACCATGTTGCATTAAAACACATCCTAAACCTTGATAAGAGCCATCAATGTGCACTATAAATCCTCTATTACCAGTAGGAATGGCTAATACTAGAGTAGATGTCAATTTATCTTTTAATTCATCAAAACTCTCCTGACAGGCTTTAGACCACTAAAATGGTACATTTTTCTAAATTAATTTAGTCAAAGGAGCAGCTATCAGTGAAAATCCCTCAACAAATCGACAATAATACCCAACTAGTCCTAGAAAACTTTGGATTTCTGCAACATTCTTTAGGGTTTCCCATTTTACTATTGCTTCAATTTTATTTGGATCCACCTCTATGCCCTTTTCAGAAACTATATGTCGTAAAAATACCACATGGTCAATCCAGAACTCGCACTTGTTTAATTTAGCAAATAGTCGCTTCTCTCTCAAAATTTGCAACACAATCCTTAAATGTTATTCATGCTCCTCTTTGCTCCTTGAATACACCAGCATGTCATCAATGAACACAATTATAAATTTATCTAAGTAAGGCTAGAACACTTTGCTCATAAGAGCCATGAACGCTACTGGTGCATTACTCAAACCAAATGGCATCACCAAAAATTCATAATGCCCATACCTGGTTCGAAAAGCTATCTTCGGTTCATCTGAGTCTGCAATTTTAAGCTGATAATATCCTAATTTGATGTCAATTTTTGAAAACACCCGTGCTCCTTGTAACTGGTCAAACAGATCATCTATCCTTCGTAAAGGATACTTGTTCTTCACAGTGACCCTATTTAACTGCCTATAATCAATACACAACCTCATTGTCCCATCTTTCTTTTTAATAAATAATACTAGAGCACCCCATGGTGACACACTAGGTCTGATGAATCCCTTTTCAAGTAATTCTTGCAATTGGGTCTTTAATTCTCTTAACTCAGTTAGAGCCATCCTATAAGGTGGTATGGATATCAATGCAGTTTCAGGGACTAACTCAATTGTGAATTCTATCTTCCTATAAGGTGGCAAACTAGGTAAGTCAGCTGGGAACACATCTGGAAACTCATTCAACACTAAAATCTCTTCAAGTAATTCATTTGTTAAATTTATGTCTACCACATGTGCCAAATAAGCCTCACAACTACTTTTAATCATGCAAAAAGCCTTGATAGCAGAAAGCTGGTACAATTTGCCTTTCTCTTTGAAACACAACCCTTGTATGATTCGGGGATTCGATAACAACTTCTTTAGTAAAACAATTCACTATTGCATGATATTTAGAAAATCAGTCCATAACCAGTATCACATCAAATTCACGTAGTGGCAATAGTACTAGATCAACATTCAACTTAACATCATCAATATGAATCACACAATCACGACATACCTTATCCATAATCATCACATCTCTCAAAGGAGTACTAACACATAGATCAAAACCTAAAGGTTGATGCTTACTACATAATTGTGATGCCATGTTTAATGAAACGAATGAATGTGTGGAGTTAGGATCAATTAATGCATCGACTTCTAAATCATGGAGAAAAAGTTTACCAGTGATTACTTCTGGAGTAGCAACAACTTCTTGCCTAGTCATGGCAAATACTCTAGCCTTTGTTGGGGGTCTAGAACTCTGACCTTCTGATATGCTCACACCATGGCCAGTTGTGGTTGTTCTACCTCTGCCTCTACCTCTACCAAATGATACTCCAACTCCACTTGCCTTTGAAACTTCAACAATGTGCTCTGATGTAGCTCTGCCTCTGCCTCTGCCTCCCTTTGAAATTTTAGATTTTTCAAGACAATCTCTAAGCATATGATTAAGAGACCCACAAAAGTAGCATCCCCTAATCAATTTTCTATATTAACCTATATGTTGCTTGCCACAATGTACACATGAGGGTCATTGTTGCATAACTGAACCTTGACCTCTACCTGTATACGAGGAAAGTCCTAATCCTCTGCCTCTATAGCTAGAGCAACCACCCTTAGCACTGGACTGTGATGGCATATAATCCCTATGTTTACCTTTCTTTCTGTTAAAATCCCCTATAAACTCAATAGGCCCTCTTTTTCCCCGTTATTCAATCCTTTCTTTTTCTAGTCTTTCTGCCCTGATTGCAGCAGCTTTTAATTTGGTATAACTTTCAAGATTTGCAGCTGTGATCTTACTTCTAATCTCATATCTTAGTCCCTTTTCAAATTTTTGACATTTGTCTTTATCAGTGGTTACCATAAATGATGCATAATAAGATAATTGATTGAATTTCACCTCATATTCAACTATAGTCATTTGCCCCTACTGTAGGTTCAAAAACTCTCTTCTTTTATCATCTTTATATACTTTTGGTATGTAATTGTTCTTGAACTCACGAAGAAAGTCATCCCATGTAAGTACTGGAGGCTGGGCATCACTCTCTGGAATGATTTCCCACCAATCATATGCATCCCCCTGTAATAGGCGATACTACATAATCAAACTTTTCTTCCAGTGTGCATTTCATCAAATTCAAAACTCTTTGTGTTATTTTCAGCCATGTCTCTACCACTGAGATTTATGGTACCACTAAATTCAACTGCACCTTATTTTCTTAATTTATCATACCTTCTATCTCTTTGAATTTCTAGACCTTGCACTGTTGGTTCACCAATTCTATGTTGTGGTTGACTATGAGATATGTGTTGTGCATGAGAATGTGTAAGAGATCTAACTCTCTCAACAGGTTGATCTCTTAATAGGTGGCATGATGCTTCTATGGAATGCAAATCGGCTGACTCCTCTCTCCTTGGTGAGCCATGGGTACTACCATGACTATGTTTTTCTAATGCCTTATAGACATATAAGACTATGTCATATGATAATGCAAATTAGTGCAAAAGTCATGTCATGTTCATATGTATGTCCCTATGGAACCTGTCCCTGCTCTGATACCAACAATTGTAACAACCATTTTCATTTGACAGAACTCATATTGCTCTGATACCACACCGTAACGACCATTTTCATTTAAAAAACTCATAGCATTAATGTCTGAAAATACATATGCATAAAGGTTTATCCATCATACACTCATAATCCAACATGTATTTAATGTACATATATGTTAACTAATGTCAAGACTAGTAACCATAAACTGGTTCCTATATAGATGTATGTACATGACACAAGGAGAGAGAGTTAGATATCAGCCGATGACATGTGGTCCATGTGTCTCTATGCAAAACTTTATGCACCAAGATGTCCAAATCTTATGCTTTGGTATCTGAAAAATATATTTACGATTTAGTGAGTCGTGACTCAATGAATAAAAATAATAATCAGATTTTTAGGTCACAGCCAACAATTAATTAT
>CATIWR010669935.1:0-23476 GCA_949677035.1 Omphalea diandra | reverse complement strand
GTTGTAGTAAGTTGGGTGTGAGCTTGAAAAACACCATTGAATTAGTAAAATACCCAATTGAGTGATTGGGGAGTGGATGTAGGGATTGTTTTGCCTGAACCACTATAAAATCTTTGTCTCCTTGCAATTCTTTCTTCTTCTCTTAATCTTTAGTTTAAATTTTTAAACACCAATTCAACCCCCCTTCTTGGTGTCTAGGGACAACATCTCTCATTGGAAAGGAAGGCATAATCAATTTTTGAATGTCATAATTACACTGAGGAAAAGAAAGTAAAGCTTACTGTTGTTAAGTTCATTTACTATATAGTTATTTGGTGGAACCAAGTAAAGCTTATTAAAAGGCAAAATGGCAAAAATCTAATCTCTACATGGGGAAAGATGAAAAAGGTCATGAGAAAAAGGTTTGTTCCTAACTATTATTATAGAGATTTGCATAGCTGTTTACAAACACTTATGCAAGGTTATAAAAGAATGGAGGAGTATTACTAAGAGATGAAGATGACCTGAATTCATGGGAATAACAAAGTAATTGGTGGAGCAAACTCTAACTCATTTCATTAGTGGGGAAAACAAAGAGATTGCTAAAAAAGTGGAATTGCAACCAGGTGTTGACCTTGAGGACATCTACCATATGGCCCTTAAGGTGGAAAGACAACAAAAGGGGAAGATTTCCAAGCTCAATTCCTCATTAACTAAGTTGTGCAAAGATTAGAAAAGACTTAAAAATGCCAATAATAAGCCCAAAGCCAAATTCAATATAGGTGAAAAGGAAGGAGGTAAACCTATCAAAATTGAGCCCATTAAAACAAGTTATATTAAATGTTTCAAATGTCAAGGCAAGGATACATGGCTAGAGATTATCGAAACAAGAGGTTGATGGTGCTTAGGGATGCCTAGTATGATAGTAAAGATAGAAATTATGAGACCTATCCCTAGATGCCCCTGCTTGAAGATGTTAGTGATGAAGAGGATGTCATTAGAGGTGTAACAACAAAGAGTTTCTAGTTGTAAGGCGATCTTTGAGTGCATAAGCTAAGTTTGAAGATGAACAAAGAGAAAACCTCTTCCATGCAAGGTGTAAAGTACAACACAAAGTATGTTGTTTAATCATTGATGAGGGAAGTTGTGTCACTGTTGCTTCTACATATTTCTTAGAAAAACTAAACTTGCTTACTCTTAAACATCCTAAACCTTATAATCTATAATGGTTAAATGAATGTGGGGAGGTTAGGGTTATTAAGCAAGGGCTTGTATCTTTTTCTATTATTAGGAGATATGTTGATGAGATCTTATATGATGTGGTACCTATACAAATAAGTCATATTCTTTTGGGGCATCCATGGTAATTTGATAGGAGGGCTAAACATGATGGGTACATTAATAATTATGAATTTGATATAGGTGGAAGACACATTGTATTTTCTCATTTATCTCCACATAAAATGTATGAGATCAAAAAATAATAAGAGAGAGAGAGAGAGAACATACACATATGAGAGAAAAAGAAATAAATGCATAGCAAAAGGAGAGCTATAAGAAAAACATAGAGAGGTGTGAGAATAAAAGAGAGATTATAGTGAATACATAAAAGAAATGAGAGGTGCATATAAAATGAGAAGGCGTTAAAAAAAGCCTTTATGCAAAAGAGAGTGAAGTGAGGAAAGTTTGTTTAGCCCAAACATCTATGATTTTGATGTTGTATAAGGAGGCATGTTTTACTATTAATGACTTAATGGTTTATTTGCCTAGTGTTTTTGTTTCTCTTTTGAAGGATTATGAAGACTTGTCTTTCAAAGAGATGCCTAATGGACCACCACCTTTAAGAGGGATAGAACATCGAGTTAACTTTATTCCAAGCTCTCAAATTCTAAATAGATTGGCTTATAGGAGTAGTCCAGAGGAGCCAAAGGAGCTTCAAAGGCAAATTGATGAACTAATGGAGCAAGGTTTGATAAAGGAGAGTATGACTCCTTGTATTGTTCTTATTTTACTTGTGCCTAAAAAGGATGAAACTTAGAGAATATGTGTTTATTGTAGGATAATAAACAAGATAACTATTAAATATAAACATCCTATTCCTAGGCTTAATGATATGCTTGATGAGTTGCATAGTGCTAACATGTTTTCTAAAATTGATCTTAAAAGTGGGAATCATTAAAATTATGATGAGAGAGGGAGATACGTGGAAACTTCTTTCAAAACAAAATATGGTTTACATGAATAGTTGGTTATGCCTTTGGGTTTGACTAATGCACCTAACACTTTCATAAGATTGATGAACCATGTTTTGTGTGCTTATCTTGGTAAGTTTATGGTTGTATATTTTAATGACATTCTTATGTATTCTAAATCTTTAAAGGATCATTTGGAGCATGTTAAGTTGGTTTTTGATGTTTTGAGAAAAGAAAAGTTCTTTGCTAACCTTAAAAGTGCTTTATATATATATATATATATATATATATATATATATATATATATATATCTATATATATATATATATATATAAAAAAATTTGTATTTTTAGGTTTTATGGCAAGTGGACAAGGAATCGAGGTGGATGAGGAAAAAGAAGTATCCTATGCCAAAGAGTGTTGGATTTATGTGTTCTTTCCATGGATTAACAAGCTTTTATAGGTGATTTGTCAAGGATTTTAGTACCATTAACTAATGTACCTTTATTAGCTTTGCCTAACTTCTCTAATACTTTTGAAATTGAATGTGATGTATTAGGTTTGGGAATTGAAACCATCCTCATGCAAGAAGGAAAGTCCATTACCTATTTTTGTGAGAAGCTTAATATAACATCTTTGAACTATTCGACTCATGACAAGGAGATGTATGCTTTGATGAGAGCACAACAAACATGGCAACACTACCTTTGGCCTAAAGAGTTTGTTATCCATACTGACTATTAAAGCTTGAAGTACCTAAAGGAGCAACAAAAGGCATGCCAAATGGAGCGAGTTTATAGAATCTTTCCCATATGTCATAAGGTGTAAACAAGGTAAGGAAAGTATTATAGCTGATGCTTTATCTTGAAGGTATGTGCTTCTTTCCACTTTAATAGCTAGGCTTTTGGGGTTTGAATACATCAAAGATTTGTGTCACGCCCCAAATCTAAGGGTCATGGCAGGCGTGAAGCTAAGATTGTGGCATCAACCTCACTAGCCCACATGTATATCTATTTAATAAAATATAAATTTTCAAGTAAGCGAAAATGAAAAATAATTAAATAAATTATTTCAAAATAATTTCAACATGTACTTGATAACTTGTCAAATATAATATATTAATTATTTTCCAATTTATCAAATTCAAATGTTTAAAATAATTAAATTACACTTAATCTACAGGGATTATCTATTGAATATAAGAAAATAAATCTAGTCAATATAATTAATATTCAAAGGAAATATAATTATAGACCTCAATAGCTTGACTTAGAGAAATAAGTAGTCTTACTTGATATTAATAAGACCTGCAAACTGAGTTATGAAGAAGTGAGTGTAACCACAACTCAATGAGAAATTATACGAGGCAGGGAACGTTGTAACCTCTTATAAAGTTTATGTAAAATAATAATTAAATAAATAACAATACATAACCACATCACATTATCAATTTCTATTAAACATCATAAATCACTTTGCAAGTACAAATTAAATAGATTAACGATAATAATTAATTTCACAAATGACAAATATTGGGAAGACTAAAATAGAACCGAACAAGTAATTCATACAGGGTTTTGTAGCCAACATAGCATATGGGGCTTGGTAGCCAACATTTAACATAGAGAGTTTTGTAGCCAATACTTACATATACAATTGAGGTCACTTAGGGGATATACACCAAATCATCCTTCATAGGCTTATATCCGTATACACATGTATTTGTAACCTAGATGCACCATGAGGGTGCAAGTCCTTGTCTTTCCCCAACACAACACATAACAACTATCACATTACACTTAACAAATAATTATCAACAAATTCATTAAGCACAAATGTATACATATAACACATGCAATTGTTCCCTGACTTCTAGACACATAAGTAAACATGCATATAAATTCAATTATATAGTCAATCATTTATTTTCAATTTAAGTATACTCATATAATCTTTTACCAAAATATAAGCACTAATACCAAACTCATAAAAGTTGATTCGTGATTAATAACACCACCTATATCATCATATAATTGCATTTAATGATATGTAATTAACACATAATATTTTAATTAAATTTATAATTCTAAATATACAAATATTAATATATTCTTAATTTTAAATTAACTTATATATATTATTTATAACTTGCAACCTAATATTTTAAGTTATAATTTTATTCATATAATTATTAACCATGAAATATCTCATTATAACACCTTCCAAATAGCTTAAATCTCAATCCAAATAACTTATATAGAAATTAGAAATAACTCAACATAATTGTCAATAAGCCTCTAAATTTAATCCAATAACATTTGTCCATTATATATTCAATACCATAAGTTGTCTCAATTATTAGTCCATACCAAATATCATATAAACTCCATCAAGATAGTATTCTAAATTCTCTAAAATTATGTCACTTTAAATATATCTTAGATACTTCATGTAAAATTTTGGACACAAATAAAATCATTTACTATTTTTAATTAAACCTCAAATAGGTTATCCTGCTTGGTAGTCTTTATAGGACAACAAATAAATATTGACTTTAAAATAACATAGACAATTCTTTGCAAATTATGAAAGAAATTATATATCATAATAAACATATCAAAGATACTCTATATAAAATTTGAGAACAAATTGACACTATTTACTACTTAAAATTATATTCACAATTGAACTGTCTTGCTTAAAGACTTCTACAGTATAATAATAAAAAAATAATGCTTAAAGTGATATATTAAATACTCTAAAAATTATGAAAATTTTATATCTTATACGAGACATATCCAAAATATTCTATATAAAATTTGAGATCAAAATAATGTCATTTACTATTTTAAAATAATGATTTTCTAAGGTTATACTGTATAGGTTTATTATTAACCAGTTTATGAAAATATCTCTATAAGTATATTTTTCACCGTTGGATCAGCCTTAAGTTTTAAATCTGAAAACTAGAAACTTAAATCACTAACATATAAAAAGATCAATGGTGAATATAATATACAACTCCAGATAACAAATTTCTAAATTCAAACTAAAAATCTATATCCTAAAAAACCTTCTATAATCAAATACATTTATATAAACCATTCAATTATTTATTATTGCTCCAATAAATGATCAAATCTCCATTATATATTAAAATTATATATTTAAAATTAATATTATACTTGAATTAAACTTCAATGAAAAATTTTGAATTTAATTTTGAATAAAATCTTAATTGAAATCCTCAAATTGCCAATAATCAAACTAATCATTCCATTTAATTTACTTCAATCAAAATTAAACTAAAATAACTTAAAATAATATATAATAGATATTAATATAAATTACATGAACTTACCTGTAAAAAAAATCCCAACAAATTGATGAAAAACTTCAATAAAAATCTCCAATGAGCAAACCACATAATTTTCTTTTCTCCTTTTCTTTTTCTTCTTTCTCTCCTTTTCTATTTCTTTCTTTGTTTTTTTCTCTCTTGGTCTTTTGTGTGGCTTCAACCTTCATTCTTGTTAGACTTGGTATGTATGTGTGTGTGTAAACCTAATCAAATTATTAATTTACTCCATTCCTCAAATTAACTAATATTTAATCTATAAAATCAAATTAACATTCAACCATAAAATAATAAAATTAATAACAGGTTTTAATAATTATGTTCTCTAATAAATCATTTAAAAATAATTAATTAATATTAATTACTTAATAAAATTATCCTTTATTGTAAAATTACTTAAATATCCTGAAACTAAGTATATATCAATATTACACTCAAAATGACCACTGACACTTCTAAATATTACATATCATATCTAAAATCTCAAATTATACTTCTAACTCAATTATAAGTCAGAATAAATTAGAAAATTGCCTTTAATATATAAAATTATCCTTATGAAAAATTCAGGATCTTACATTTTGTATACACAAGACCATGACTTTGGCAAATTTTATGTTTCATGTAAAAAGGTTGCTTTTGAAGTACTTTAGGCATGATGGATTCTTGTTTAAAGATCACAACTTGTGTGTCTCTAATTATTATTTGTGTGAATTACTTATGAGGGAAGCACATGGAGGGAGATTAATGGGGCACTTTGAGACACAAAAGACTTTTGATGTTTTGTATAAGCACTTTTATTAGCCAAATATGCAATTAGATGTGTAAAAAATTTGTGATAAATGTGTTGCTAGTAAACAAGCTATGTCTAAATCTAAACCACATGGATTATACATGTCTTTACTAGTTCTTAGCATCCCTTAGATTGATATTTCAATGAACTTTGTTTTGGGTTTACCTAGGTCTAAAAGTGGTAATGATTCAATTTTTGTTGGGGTTGATAGATTTTTCAAAATGGCATACCTTATTCCATGTCACAAAATCGATGATGTCATTAATGTGGCAAACTTATTTTTTAAAGAAATTGTGAGATTGCATGGTATACCTAAAACTATTGTTAATGATAGAGATACACAATTTTTAAGTTTCTTTTGGAAAACTTTATGGAGAAAATTGAAAACTAAATTTTTATTTTCTACGATTTTCACCCACAAATTGATGGACAAATCGAAATTATTAATAGAATTTTAGGATAATTGTTGTGTGTTTGATTAACATAGGAAGATTGCTTGCCATATATTGAATTTACATATAATCAAAGTGTGCATTCGTCTACTCATTTTTGTCCTTTTGAGATTGTTTATAGTTTTGTTACATTAAGTCCTTTAGATTTGTTTCCTTACCTTTTGGATAGACGAATGGATTTGGATGGGAAGAAGAAGGCTAAATTCGTTAAATCTTTGCATGAAAAGGTTTACATGAACATTGAGAAAAGGGATGAATAAGTTGCTAAAAATGCTAATAAAGGGCATATAAAACTTGTCTTTAAACTTGATTATTTGGTTTGGGTGCATGTTAGTAAGGAAAGGTTTCATAATCAAGGAGAGTCGAAATTGAACCCAAGGGGTGATGGGCCATTTTAAGTCTTAGAAAATGTTAATGATAATGCCTACAAAATAGACTTGTTTGGTGAATATAGAGTTAGTGCTACTTTTAATGTTTTTGATTTTTATGCGGTACACAATTCAAGGATGAATCTTTTTAAGGAAAGAGGGAATGAAACAAATGAAGGAAACACTAAATAAGAAGATACACCCCAACTCAAAGGACCAATGATAAGAGCTCGTCTTAAGAAGTTTAAAGACGTTTTTAGGAATGTTCATGCAAAAGGAAGTCATGAAAGCAAGCTTCAAACAAGTGTTGGAGCAATTAATAGATCTTCTCAAGGGCAAAGTAGTCATTTTTATACTTTCATTTCATATGCGGATTCTCAAGATAAACTCTGCAAATCTAATTGTACAAATGGAGAAAATTATACCAAGAATATTCTATAAGATTCTATAAGGTTTTATAAAGTTTCAAGAAGTTTTAGAATATTTCAGGAAACTACCAAGAATATTTCAACCATCATTTGGTGGAAGAACAATATTTCTAAAGAGGGGAGGCGACATATATGGTAAAAGAGGTCAATAAAATCAAGTCAAATATATTTTAAAATCTGCAAAATCTTGACAATATTCTTTTTTTTTTCTTATCTTGATCAATTTCTACTTTCTCCTTAGAAAAAGACTCCTTTTGTTTCTTGAATTGAATTATTAGCTAATGTTTTATGAATATGACTATATTCCTATTTAGTTTGTTTCTTATTTCTAGAATAAGACTTACATCTTTTATTCCTAGTTAGTAAAACATTGTAATGCCTATAATTAGGTCATTCAAAATATGTTTTTGGCATCAATTTTGATCAATATAATTCTAATTTCTTGTTAGAAATTGTTTTTCTCTTTGATTTTTGAAAGAAATTGACGAGGTTATTTAAGCGAAAACTTAAGTAGCGTTGCAAAATTGTTTAATTCTAAACTTAAAATTGACTTAGTTCTTTCTTGGTTTGGTTTTAGACATCCTTTAATTCTTTGTAACTTAAGTTGCTAGATACAAGTTATCTAGAGGTCTAATTGAGAATTAAAGTTCTTTGATTGTTTCTTAAACATTTCCTTGGCAAAGGTAACAACATTGAATGCGAGTTTGGGATAAGTTACTCACATTCGTATCACGTGACAACTATTTTGTAATATTAAGATATATATTGTAATATTAGGATATATTTTATAATGGAGAAAATATACATAATAATATATGAAATTATAAAATAATTAATGTTATTATACTTTTTTATGTAATTTCAAAGATTATTTTGTAAAAAGAAAGAAATATGATTATTTTACATAAAAATCATTTCTTGATAAATATTTATAATATAATAATATATTTGTAATATCAGGATGTATTCTATAATTAAAAAAATATCCATAATATTATATGAAATTATAAAATAATTGGAATTATTGTATTTTTTTTATATAATTTCATGGATTATTTTGTAAAAAAGAAAGAAATATAATCATGTTACATAAAAATTATGTTTTGACAACTATTTGGTAATATTAAGATATATTTTGTAATATCATGGTATATTTAGAGAAAATATACATAATACTGTATGAAATTATAGACTAATTGAAGTTGTACTTCTTATGAAATTTTATAGATTATTTTCTAGAAAGAAAGAAATATGATCATTTTACATAAATCATGTCTTGATAAATATTTTGTAATGTTAGGATATGTTTTGTAACATCATGATATATTTTGCAATAAAGAAAACATACATAATGCTATATGAAATTATAAAATAATTAGAATTATTGTACTTTTTATGTAATTTAATATATTATTTTATTAAAAAGAAATATGACCATATTACATAAAAATCATGTCTTGACAACTATTTTGTAATATCAAGAATTATTTATAATAGAGAAAATATACATAATACCATATGAAATTATAAAATAATTAGAGTAATTGTATTTGTTATATTATTTCATAGATTATTTTGTTAAAAGAAAGAAATATGATCTTGTTACATAAAAATCATGTCATGATATATATTTTATAATATTATGATATATTTGTAATACTATGATATATTTTGTAATAAAGAAATTATACATAATACTACATAAAATTGTAAAATAATTAGAGTTATTGTGCCTTTTATTTAATTTCAGGGACTATTTTGTAAAAAGAAAGGAATATATTCAGGTTACATAAAAACGTGTTTTAACAAATATTGTATAATATTAGGATATATTTTGTAGTATCATGATATGTTTTGTAACAAAAAATATACATAATACTATATAGTACTTTTTTTATGTAGCTTCATAGATTATTTTGTAAAAAGAGAGAAATATGATCATTTTATATAAAAGTCGTGTCTTGATAAATATTTTATAATACCACAATCTATTTTATAAATTGAATAAATAAAGTATTATATATAATCACTTTATATAAAAATCATGGCTTGATAAATATTTTGTAAGATCAAAATATATTTTGTAATGTTAGGACATATTTTGTAATATTACCATTTTATAAAAAATTTTTGTCTTGACAAATATTTTGTACTGTGACAGTCTATTTTGTAAAGTGGATAAATCAATTATTATACATTATCATTTTAAATAAATATATTTTGATAAATATTGTGTAATATTAAGATATATAATATAATATCAAGATATATTTTGTGATATTTACTAGTTTATATTTTGTAATACATCATTATTGTATATAAAAATAATTTCTAAGTCCGTATTTTGTAATTGGAAGACCTATTTTGTAACACAAATATATTAATAATAGATATAATAATAAATATATAATTTGTATATTAAATAATAACATATTATTATAATAATATACATAATATTATTATTAATATAATAATGTGTAATAATATATTATATAGTAATGCAGTAATATGATATATAAATATTATTATTAATATAATAATGTGTAATAATATATTATATAGTAATACAATAATATGATATATAATAAGAATAATATAGTATTATAAAATTAAAATAAATAACATTGAAAAAAAATAAAAATAATATGTAGAAGAAATATTTAGGTATATTAAGTTAGGATAAATAAGCTTTAAGTACACACGTTAATAATATTTGAATTTGGGTAAATTGTTGATTCATTTGCTATATTGTGTGCATTCATTATTGCTATTCAGTGGAATATCATCAAATGTGTTGAGTTCAATCTCGAGATTTAAGGACATGAAGACCCTAAAATCTATTAAATTAAATAAAATTTTAGCAAGTATAAACTTTGTATTGAAATATTTGCTAGAATATTTATTGAGTACCAAAATAATTTATTTCATTGAACCTAAGCAGTATTATAATGCAACTAAACCTACATGAACCAACTTTGAGTGCGTATACTTGCTGGGTAATAACTGGGTATTAATTTCCTTGATTTTGATAACAATTATATTTTTATTCATTTACCTCTTTAGTCGATGTCAAATTATGTTTTTTTAAAGACTGAAGTTATTTTAAGTTCAAATAACTTGAAGTCACCCTAGTAAGCACATGTTTCACAGAGTAAATAAGCATAATTGTGGTTATTGACCTACTACACCATAATATTAACTATTCTATTGACATTATAACTCTATTATTTGGGGAAAAAAACATGTTTTCATCTCACCTTCTTACAATAATAATATGACAATGGATTTGGAGACAACATCGACCACCATGTCCTTGTCGAAACACATTATGAGCAAGATTTTTGTAATACTTGCAACTTTCTTTATTTGGGACCTATTTAATGCTAAGGCTATATACGAGAATTTATATGAGGCATGCAATCAGCTAGAGGTGTACCATCAAGTAAACCTTGAGAGAATCTCAATGAAAATTGATCCATCGAAGTACGAGTGTTGTTTCATCAAAAAGTCCGAGGATGCAGGTAACCTAAGATTATTATTTTCTAATGGAGTCTATCATTTGTTTATTAGAATGAACCTTGATAATGGGATGAGATTATTGTATATGGTTACACTACAAGGCCATATCATGGCCTTCTACGTATTTGGCCTCCTGTCGATCACGTTTGATTCTCCTCTAAAATATCCAACTTTACAAATTTTAAGTCAATTAATATCAACAAATAGTATGGATGTTGTGCAAGGTTTCCTTAATGGTGCATCCAACATGATAAGGAGCATGTGGGTCTGTAATAGGATAGAATGGGTAACAGTTAACCATGAGGATGAAGTTAGGAAAAAAGTCAATGCTTATAGTTACAACAAGCATGATGTTGGCCTCTTAACCAGGATGATGGAAAAAGGACAGATCGATCAACTATTTGATGTTAGATACCCCCGATGCATACTCTACCTATGGTCCCTAGAGAGTATGCAGTTTGTAAATTGGCTTAGGGGATGTCATTTCGAGTTCTAACAACAACAATAGGAAAATTGCGGTACTATTTAACACACCAAGAAGAGGATTGAATTGGTGGTAAATTAAAAAAAATTGAAGGAAAGGTAATGAAAGACGGATATAGAAGAAGTATGAGAAGAGATGGAGACACAATATTTTATAGTGGTTCAGGTGTTAATTAACTTTACATCCACTCCTCAATTCTTCATAATTTGGTATTCCACTAACTCTAAATGGTGTTTCCAGGCTCACATCAAACTTGTGCACTTAGTGTTTTATGGCTCACACACAACCTTATAACTTGTGTTTAATGCTCACACAAAAACCTTTCAAGTACTTTTTAAAGGCTCACACTTAAACTATTAAAACTAGGCTAACTCTCAAACCCAATTACAATGGTGTTTAATGCTTACACCCAACAATACCAACTCACATACAAAGAATTAAAGGTTGGGAAACAAAATTGCAAGAGTTTGGCTATATTCAATGTTATTCTCTTGGATTCATGTCTGTTTAGTGGAGTATTTATAAGTAATAACCACCAAAGAGATGTCACAAAGAAACTACTTCTAAATCTTTAAGGCATGTTAGGTAGATCCTGTATTAAATGTTTGTAAAACACATTTCACGATGACTAATCATTCGTAGTCGTGATTTATCTTCTTGTACCAAATTTGATGAAATTGTAATAAAAAAAAACCTATTTGTAACTAACGGCTAGTCCATGTGGCATGCTATCATTGGTCCTCTAAGAAAAATAGACACTGGGTTCTTCCAACCAAATAAAAGTCATGGTCATGAGCTATCTTCTTCTTTTTAGATGGTCATGGTCTAGAAGACTATTTCACCTTCATGAATTTTGATATGTTAACTATTATCTTGGACACCTGGCAAGCTCTAGTTGTGAACTCAGTTCCCTCCAAGTAATTGCAAAAGTCGTGATTGCAATTCTTAACACAATGGTTACTACGAATTCAATTGTTTGATCTTTATTGCTTTCTTAGTTAGGTCACGGTAGCTATTCACTTTACAAATTAGTCTAGACCAAAGTCATTCATTCCTTTTACTATATCATGGTTGCAAATTATAGATTTGCAAATTAGGATGCCTTTCATAATGCATGAGACTTAAACTCTCATTCAACTTTCAATGCACACTTATCTAAAAACTACAAAAACAACACTTAAAAAAATGATGTTAGAGCATGTCAATCTACATTGTCAAGATCAAAGAGAGTTTGACATAGGTTTAACCAACCTAGTCCAACAATCTCCCCCTTTTTGATTTTGACAACTTAGATTGATTTTGTACAGGATAAAGAATTTCATAAGTGTGAAGTTGAAATGGTTAACTTAGTTTAACAAGTTAAACTTGGTAAAATATCAATTTAAACTTGAAATGCAAATAGACTAATTTAGATGCTTCCCCTTAAATTATACTCCCTCTTAATTATGTCATGCAATAGCTTTCACTATTTCTCCATTTCTCTCCCCACTTTGTCAAAATTAAAAAGAAAGAACAATATAATAAAAGTGATACGTATAAAGAACAACCATAAAGGGAATAAGAAAACTTGAAATTTTATTGATATAGGCATAGACAAACATAGACACAATTAAACATAAACATAAAGTTGTAGGATCACAATCTAAGGCTAGAAATAAATGAATAAAAAAGAAAGAATTACAAGCACAAGAGAACTAGAAAATTAGAGAGTTATTAACATCTTTATAATTTCCAACATCCTCATCTCCTCTTCCACCTTGTGCTTTATCTCATTCTCTCACCCCTTGGTCTTCCTCTTCTTTTAGAGTGTCCTTCCAATCTTCAAAATATTGGAGATAAGGTGTTGCACCTACCTTCTCTTGAAGGTTCACTAAATCACTGTGGAAGTAGGAAAGAAGAAGAAATATTCTCTTTATCATTTGCATCACCTTGTCCAATTTCTTGTTAATAGAAAAGAGAGAGATGACAAAAGTTTTGGATTTTGGTTTGGGCTAAGAAGATGGGATTCATTAGGCACCTTCCTCTATCACAAGCCTCTTCCTTTTTTAAGCTTGAGTAGTTTCATGCTTCTTAGCCCTAATAGACCTTAAGGTATAAATGTAAGTATCTAGATGGCTAGCCTTAGCATTTATGAGATAGGGCAAATCAAGAAAGTTTTGGGAGGACAAGTATTTCTTAGTGAGAAATTTTTCATTTTCCTTATTTAGGCCTCCCACATAACGATAGATAGTTGTGACATGAGAAGGGAAGAGAAATTGGCTTTTAGGTTTGGTATTCATGTGAATCAATTGATCCACAAGTTACTGACCTTTTTGAATTGGCTTATTTTTTGTTAGGCAAAATAGAAATGCCAGGTCTTTTTGGGAAACTTTTTCATTCTCATCACCACCCCTAGCATTTACTGAAAAAAAGCCAATTTGGAAGGGTTTGAATGTATTTGACCAAAGATGTTTTTTGGTCATGTTTGGTTTCAATGGATATCTCTGACCAAAATTTAGAATAAATGATATCAAATGTAGAGATGATGAATGGAATATCATCTCTTACTTGAAAGTTGAAGAGGTAGAAAGTTGGTTGAAGGCAATAAAGTGAGGGTTCCCAAAAGCCCTGAAAAGTAAACCATACAAACCTGCTTTAGATTTGCTCTCCTGCTCAAAGTGACATTGCATATGAACTCTTTGATGATTTCCTCGACAATTTACTCATACCTATCCGAAGATAAACTCGAACCACTCTAGGTTTGATAGAAAAATATGAATTTTATCCTTGATTCTAAGTGACTCTTAGAGAAAGGTAGAGGGAATCTTATTTTCTTGGATTATCTTATTGGAGTTGGTTTTGTACCTATCCTTTCCTTATTTAGTAATTCCCTTCATTAGGTGAAGGGCAAAAGGGCTAAGAGGTTAGGCAATGCCCTTCCCTTTCTTTACTCTAGTTAGCTTCTTAGGTGCCATTAAGGGAATTTAGGAGATTTTGAAAGATTCGAGAGAAAAAATGAGTTACAAATGAAGAGAAAAGTTAAAAGTAGAATAGAAGGGTGTTATAATGGATTAAATAGGCAGAAAATCGATGAAAAATGATAATAAAATGGTAAAAATTGCATTAATTGAGGAGTTAGCATTGGTTGATGGTCAAATCAATCAATGCCTGACAATTACTAAAATCTGCAGTTGCTAATAGCATGTTGCGACTGCAAATTGACAAATAATGGATGAGTCCTTATAAATAGTGATCGCAAATTGACAATAGTGATTGCGAATTGTAAGGCAAAATGAAAAATAATGAAAGAATAAGAATTTACCTTCCTATATGTGATCCACTTAATATAGTGATGATTAATTCTAGCAAATGAGCATAGTAAAGCCCAAGAGCTTATAGAATTTGTTAGCCTAGGCATCAAGAAAAGGGGGGGGGGAGGGGGGGAAGGGAGGAAGGGGTTGAATTGGTGTATAAAAATTAAAATTGGAAAGAGAGAAAAGAAATGAGTAGGAAAGAAACACACAATTTATAGTGGTTCGAGTATAGACAACTCTACGTCCACTCCCCAATTCTTAGAAATTGGGTGTTCCACTATCTTTCAAAGGTGTTTTCAAGCTTACACCAAACTTTCACACTTACGTTTTGAAGGTTCACACAACAACTTATACACTTGTGTTTTGAGGCTTACATAATAACCTTTACACTTGTGTTTTAATAGGCTCACATAACAACCTTTCTTAGTGTTTTGATAGGCTCACACTATAACCTATTACAATTAGTGTTTATGCTCACACCTAACAATGACTTAAAGAATAGAAAAAAGTGAGTAGCAAAATTACAAGAGTTTGGTTATATAGTTATCAATTCTCTTGCATTTACAGCTGTTTGATGAGGTATTTATAGCCTCTACCCACTAAAGAGACATTGCAATAAAACTGGTACAAAATCATCAAAGTGTGCTAGATAGATTTTAGCATTAAATGCTTGATAGTGTTGATTCGTAGTCGCTACTACTCATTTGCGGTTACAAATTCCAAATTCCATAAGGAAAACCCCGTTTGTGTCTAACGCTAGTCCATGTGGCAGCTTCTGATTAGTTCACCAGGAAAATATAATCGTTGTCTTTTACCTGCTCTCAAAAGTAGCGATTTATCTTGTACAAGATGTAAATCTGAATGCAAATTTCTCTGCCAAAAGTGTTCATCTTCTTCTTTTGAGTTCGAGGTCGCTACCAATAAGTTCCCATCGCGATTTTTGACTTCCAACGGTTACCTGGGACACTTGTCAAGCTGTGATTGTGGACTTGATTGCATCTTGAGTTACTTCGAATTTTGATGTCACGAATGAGGCAAACTTTACACCACAAATTCGTCTGTCACTTTTAGAGTTCTTCTTTTAGATGAGTTGAGGCCAAGAATGACCCCTCGATTTCATTTGTCTGAGTTTCTAGCAAGTCTTCTCATGGATCGTGATCGCGAATCTTAGATTGCGGTTACGATTTAGAAGTCATTTTACATTCTTTGAAGACTAAGATCTCTATCCAACTTCTAACTTAAAGACTAACAAAAAAAAACTACAAAAAAACACTAAATTGAAACATTAGAATTGATCAATCCCCTTTGTCAAGATCAAAAAATGTCAAAGAGTTAGGGTTAACTACCCTAGTCCAATAATCTCCCCCTTTTTGATTTTGACAACTTAGATTAATCCTAAAGTGAAAATTATGCAGGAAAGTGAAGTTGAATTGTAATATGATTCAATGAATGCTTATGACAAAATTTGCTAAGTATATCATTCATTCAATCTAAGGTGAATTTGATAAAAATAATAAGTATATTGCTCCCCCTCAACTTATGCTATAGTTTTTATTATTTTCTCCCTCTTAATTTTAGATTTTCACAATCTCTCCCCCTTTGGCAAGATCAAAAAAAGGGTACATAAGGGAAAAAAAAAAAGAGATTCATGCATAAGAATTCATAAGGAGCAAACATAATGCAATGGATAAGAGAATAACATTAATCACATACGATAACAATGTTTGCAAAGAAACAAGTTTTATATATTCATAACTGTGGGATCATAATATTTGTTAAAAAGCCATAAAAATAAACAAATACAAAAGATCCCTAATCCAGAATAGTGGAGAATCATCTCCAAAAGATGGTGTCTCTGGTGCTTGTTGTGCTCCCTCCGTTTCGTCTCCATCCTCAACATCATCTTCGTTGTCGTCCCCATCTTGCATACCTTCAAATTTGGTGAAGTCTGGAAGATGGTAAGGAGGAACTCCTAGTTTCTCTTGGAGATCCACCATATCATTGTGAAGATGTGAAAGGAAGAGGAATCTTCTCTTCATCATCCTCATTAGTTTGTCCAACTTGCGATCGATGGTGGAAAGAGATAACTTTGTCTTGGTTGTTGGTTGAGAAGGAGGGACTTGTATGTTGCCTTCTTCAATTTGAAGCCTCTTTCACTTGGAAGTTTATGAGGTTCCATCTTCTTCACTCCTATTGCACCAAGGGTATAGATGCATGTGTCCGAAAGTATTGCCTTGGCATTTATAAGATAGGTTAGGTCTAGGAAGTTTTGAGAGGGAATGAGCTTCTTGGTGAGGAATTTCTCTTTCTCCTCATCAAGTGCTCTAACAAAATGATAGATGGATGTTATATGGGAGGGTAAGAGAAACTGGCTTTTGGGTTTCATACTCATGTGGATCAATTGATCCACAAGGTAACGACCTGTTTGGATAGGTTGGATTTTGATAAGGCAAAACAAGAATGCAAAGTCTTTTTGCAAAACCTTCTAGTTACCATCACCTTTTGCATTGACAGAGAAGGTAATGATGCGATGAAGGATCCACAGGGGTAGGGTTTTGATGTGTTTGGATAAAGAAGAGTGGGGGTCATGTTTGGTTTCGATGGAAATCTTCAACCAAAATTTGGAGTAGATAACGTAAGTGTAAAGATGATGTAGGGAATGTGTTCTCCGACTTGCAAGTTAAAAAAGGAAGACAATTGGTTGAAGGTAATAAAAAAAGGGTTGTTAAAGGCCCGAAACACTAACTTGTATTGGTCGGCTCTCGAATCAGATTCCTGGCTTAGTTGCACGGTGCACATAAATTCGCATATGACTTCTTCATATTCGGGTTCATCTTGAAAGATAAACTCGTTCCATTCCAAATTTGAGAGAAAGGCTTTAATTATGCATTGATGCTCAAAGTCTCTAGCATGAATGTTGATGGAATCTTGTTTGGGAGAATCACTTTGGAGGAGTTCACCTTGAATCTTTCTTTTTCTTCCTTGGTGATTCCCTTCATGAGATGAAGGGTAGGAGGTGTAAAGGGTTGAGCCACTGCCTTACCCTTGTCAGCCTTGGAGAATTTCTTAGGAGCCTTAGCAAGAGAGGAAAAGGGCTTGAGAGATTTTTAGAGAGAGAAAAAGTGTTTGGTAGTGAAGTGATGAAAACATTGTTAAAAGAGGTATTTATAGGCTTGAAGGGGTATAAAAATGGTCATAAACAGTTGGAAATAAATTAAATGAAGAAAGAAAATAGTTGGTAATCAAATCACTTAATTGTCTAAGTGGTTACTCTAATTTGCGTCCGCAAATTCATGAGTTGCGATCGCAAATTCTGAAAAATGTGAGTAATGGACAAATTTTGCTTTAGAAAAGGCACATTAACAGTCGTATTTTTGAAAAACTGACTAAAATTTGCAGTGGAGCGCAAATTTTGCGAACATGAATTGACATTTGACAGTCGGGTGAGATTGACTTATAATTCACAATCGTGAATAATGAATAGCGACTGCGAATTATGAATCAGCAAGGATAAAAATGAAAAAATTTTAAAAACATGTGATCCATTATAAATAAATAATAAAACTGTTCAATCATCACTTATGCATAACACACATAATAATCAATCATAAGATCAAAAATTTTCACTTTAGGGAGCTTCCATCAAGCATTCCCAATTCTCTTTTAATGAAGTTCATCCTTTCTTCATTTAGAGGTTTAGTGAAAATATCTGCAAGTTGATGATTTATGTCAATAAATTCTAACACAACATCACCCTTTTGCACATAATTTCTAAGAAAATGATGTCTAATGTCTATGTGCTTGCTCCTAGAGTGTTGGATGGGATTCTTAGAGAGATTAATAGCACTTGTGTTATCACATTTGATGGGAATGTGATCAACTACTTTGCCAAAATCCTTCCATTATTGTTTCATATAAAGAACTTGGGTGCAACAACAACCCGCCGCTACATACTCGGTTTTTGTAGTGGATAAGGCAACCGATACTTGCTTTTTACTAAACCACGAAACTAGGCATTCACCTATTAATTGGTAAGTCTCAGAAGTGTTTTTTCTATCTAACAAGCTACCCGCATAATCCGCATCTGAATACCCTATGAGACTAAATGAAGAATCCTTAGGATACCATAACTTTACGTGTATTATGCCATGCAAATACTTAAAGATCCTTTTAACAACATTCAAATGAGATTCTCTAGGAGAGGATTGGAACCTAGCACACATGCAAACACTAAACCTGATATCCAGCCTAGAAGCAGTAAGATAAAGTAGAGATTCGATCATACCTCGATATCTCTTTTCATCTACCTCTTTACTCGATTCATCCTTATCTAATTTGGTGGTACTGCTCATTGGAGTTTTAGCTACTTTACAACCATCCATTTCAAATTTCTTTAGATACTTAGCTTGGTTAATGAAGATCCCTTTCTTAGATTGCTTGATTTGTAGATCGAGAAAGAATTTGAGCTCTCCCATCATGCTCATTTCAAATTCCCTAGTCATACACTTAGCAAAATCCTCACAAAGAGATTCATTAGTAGCACAAAAGATAATATCATCAACATAGATTTGAATGATTAATGTATCATGCTTGTGTTTTTTGACAAAAAGTATGGTATCCACCTTTCTTTTCTCGCAATCATTTTTTTAAGAGAAATGAACTAAGGTTTCATAGCAAGCTCTTGGAGCTTGTTTCAATCCATATAAGACTTTATTTAATTTAAAAACATGGTTTGCAAAACAATGAGACTAAAAACCAGGAGGTTATTTAACATAGACTTCCTCCTCTATGATGCCATTTAAAAAAGCACTCTTCACTTCCATTTGAAAAAGTTTAAAATTCATATGACATGCAAATGCTAAGAGAATCCTAATGGCCTCTAATCTTGCAACAGGGGCAAAGGTCTCATCATAATCTATTCCTTCCTCTTAGTTGTATCCTTTAGCAACCAATCTAGCTTTATTTCTTATGATGAAACCTTACTCATCTAACTTGTTCCTAAACACCCACTTACAACCTATAATTGGGTGTTCTTTAGGCAAAGGGACAAGTTCCCATACCTTGTTTCTCTCAAATTGATTTAGTTCTTCTTGCATAGCAAGTATCCAACTCTCATCATCAAGAGCCTCGTCAATTGACTTTGGCTCAAGTTCAGAAATAAATGCAAGATTATTATCTAAAAGTTAAGATCTGATACTTACACCCTTAGAAGTATCACCAATGATTAAGTTCTTGGGGTGATACTTGGAGAATCTCCAATCTTTGGGTAGATCTTATCTTGGCTCATTTTCTTGTTGATGTTAATGTTGGTCTTCATCTACTCTTGATGAATCACCTTCTTCTTTTTCTTTATCAACTCTCCTTGTAGAATCATTCAATTTCAACTTTTCAAGATCACCTACAAGATCATCAACAAAAATACCTTTTTCAAGATCAAGTTTACTAGACTCATCAAAAACAACATTAATAGATTCTTCAACTACCATTGTACTTTTGTTAAAGACTTTATATGCTTAACCTAAGAATATTCCTTCATTGGTCTTGGAATCAAATTTCCCAAGATTATCCTTGGTGTTCAAAATATAGCACTTACATCCAAATACTCTTAGGTATGAAATCTTGGATTTTTTACCATTCTAAAGCTTATAAGAAGTTTATTGAGAATAGGTCTTTTGAAAACTCTATTTGAATATAACATGAGGTATTAATGGCTTTGGCCCAAAAGTAATTTGGTAAGGAATACTCATTGAGAATTGTTCTAGCCATTTTCACCAAAGTTTTATTTTTTCTCTCTACAACACCATTTTGTTGTGATGTTCTAGGAGTTGAAAAATTATGAAAAACTCTATTGTCCAAACAATAATTTCAAATGACTCATTTTGAAATTCCTTTCCATGGTTACTTCTAATAGAAGATATGAAGTAACCTTTTTCATTTTGAACTTTTTTTGCAAAACTTTTGAAAGCATCAAATGAATCATTCTTATGAGCTAGAAAAGATACCCAAATGAACTTAGAGTAGTCATTTATAAGGACTAGTGCATAATACTTTCCACCTAAGCTATCACTTTTAGTAGGCCCTATTAAGTCCATATGGATAAGTTGAAGTGGTCTATATGTACTTATAACATTTTTGGCTTTATGAGAGGCATGGTGTTGCTTCCCCATTTGGCATGAACCACATGTCTTGTCTTTGGAGAAGTTTAGCTTAGGAAGTCCTTCCACTAACTTTACCGTGGATATGCTTTGAAGAAGATCCATGCTTGCATGCCCAAGCCTTCTATGCCACAACCAAGCTTCATTGCTCAAAGACATAAGACACTTAAAAGATTGGTTAGCCAAATTGTCTAAATCAATTGAGTAGGTATTGCCTTTCCTTTCACCCTTGAAAATAACCTCATTATCCACTAAAGTGGTGACTCGACTTTCCTTTGGATCAAATGTGACTTTATTACCTTTGTCACACAATTGACTTACACTCAACAAATTATATAGTAAGCCACTTACTAAAAGAACATTATAAATTAAAGAACATCCATCCTTACCAATGGTTCCAATACCAATTACCTTACCCTTCGCATTGTTACCAAATGTGAGATCTCCACCTTCTTTTTCTTTCAATGCCATGAATAGCTTTCTATTTCCAGTCATGTGCTTGGAACATCCACTATCCATATGTCAATTGCTTGATTTGGTGGTTGCCACATTCCCTTACACAATAATAATAAGTTACCTTTTCTTAGGTACCTAAGCATACTTGGGTCCTTGGGGGTTTGAAGATGAAGGGTCCTGGACGTGAATTCTTCTGCTAAAAGTGTTCATCTTCTTCTTTTGGGTTCGCGGTCACTATCAATAAGTTTCTATCACGATTTTTGACTTACAATGGTTACCTGGGACACTTGTCAAGCTGTGGTTATGGACTTGATTCTTTCTTAAGTTACTTCAAAATTCACGGTCACGATTGAGGCATGACTTACACCTCGAATTCGTCTATGACTCCGACTTTCCTTTCTTTGAATTGGTCATGGCAGAGAAATGACCCTCGAATACGTCTATCTATTTGTTCAACCTATCTTGGTCTAGTTTGCGGTCACGATTTATCAAGTTGCGGTCGCGAATTAGAAACCACTAGCTTACTTTGGAGATTTTTTAATTTCATCCAACTTCCAATGTAAAGATTAACTAAAAACTACAAAACAACACTTAATTTGAAATAATATAATTGATTAATCCCCTTTGTCAAGATCAAAAGAGGTCCAAGACTTAGGGTTAACCACCATAGTCTAACACATTTTATATTCATTTGCAAACAGATAACCTTTCCCAACACAGATAATGCAAAGTGACAAAAAAGAAACAAAAAATACCTTAAGTAAACAAAAAAAAGATATGAATACACATAATAAAGCAATAAAATATCACAACAAACCTTAATTGCCTGCCACGATATTAACCCCATCACCAACCAAAGCAAACATACCAACACTAACCCTAAAAACATTTATAAACCAACATACTTTGAACATGCAGAGTATGATTTTGATATGTCTAAGTGAAATTGCCATACCAACCCCAAACCCATAAAAGAATCAACCCAACAACTCTAACCCTTAAAACTTATAAAATCTAAAACAAATTTTACATGCGAAAAAATGATTTTGAAATTTCAAAGTGCAAACTAACATATATACCCAAAACTCCTAACATAATCATTTTAGTGTTGCTTACCATTATTTAGGGCTTCAAAACCTGAAGGCTTCCGGTTCCAATCCATGACGTGATAATGTAAATTTGATCCTTAATTTTAGGTCTCATAGATCGAAACCAAATTAAGATTTTGTGCTTGTGGTCAATAATAGATTAGGGTTTTGATTGAGGTATTTAATTTTAAGTGTGGTTGTTATTTGAGAGGTGATGGAGATATGAGGGAGAGAATGGTTAGAAATCGAGTTACTTATTCACTGCAGTTAGGAGAGTAAAAAGTGGATGATGAAGTGGGAAGTTTTCCATGCAATCATCCACGTGTCACATTCTTACTGCTGTCAAAAATAAAAAAATTAATAATTTATTCTACATCAACTTTCCAGTAGCTGAATATACACTAATCAGCCGAAATAAACTTATTGCAATCTTAATTGTACTTTAATGACATGATTTAAAAAAAAAAGTTTCATAACTGCAATAGAATTCACACTATAGTATGATGACCACTTGTACAAATTACCCTATATTCTATATAATTGTATAGTTTAAATTTTTTATCTAATGGTAATTTAATTCTAAACTTTTGTGCGAGTGCAATTCTAACTCAAGTTTTAAAATTATTAAAATAAGTCATAATTAGGAAATTGAGTGCAATATTAGCCAAATCCATATATTTGTGGTGCAATTTCTAGTAAACTTTTGTTGGCCCTTAGCACCAAGAAGGGGGGTTGAATTGGTGTATAAAAATTAAAATAGAAAGGTAGAAGAAGATTAAAGGACACACGATTTATAGTGGTTCGAATATAATCGACCCTACGTCCACTCTCCAATTCTCAGTAATTGGGTATTCCACTACCTATCAATGGTGTTTTCAAGCTCACACCAAAACACTTGTGTTTTCAAAGGCTCA
>CATIWR010669883.1:0-18251 GCA_949677035.1 Omphalea diandra | reverse complement strand
TATATATATATATATATATATATATATAGTTTAAGTATACATACATGATATATGGTATATATAATATAGAATGTTGTTTATCAACCAATGGTATAAATTTATAATTTTTATTTTTGAAATAAATAGGGATAATTAAATAATTTATAAAAATTATACATTTATTAAAAATTTAAATGATATTATATGTATAAAATAAATTTATAAATAGAGAGAAATAATTCTTTATTGAAAAAAAAAATCAAATGTGGGATTATGCACAATCCCACATTGGAAACACAAGAAAATAGATGTATTCTCCTTCCTTTATATAAGATCTAAAACACAACTCTTTTAATATACACAAGTACGAGCTACTTAGCTTAATCACTATGTAGTTCTCAATTATTATTTTTTCAATATGTCTTTATTAGACTTAATTGAAGATATAGTTAACAAATTTTTTAATTAGGAAATTGATATGGTTTTATTGATTTGGAACCAAAAATTATATTGGATTGAGTTGAATTGAATCTGATCAATTAAAATAAAAAATCAAATTGAATTTAATTCAATTGATAGTTCAATTTAATATTATTTTTTCAATTCTTTGAAAATCAAAGAACTAGAATTTTGGTTTGATCTTAGGGTTTTCAAAACTTTAACTTGGATCCAACCATTCTTAGTCTAAGTGTGATTGTCCATAATTAAGTGCATTTTTGTATTTAGTTGGAAATTAATGGTGAGAGTAATAGAAGGATTTTAAATTTAATTGTAAGAAAATAAAAATATTTTGTATTATATTTTTGAAAATATAAGAAAAAAGTACTATATTTCAATAAAACTTAGGACTTTAAAGTATTTTATATAAATAAATCTCTCTCATTTATTGCATTCAACAATATCAAGTGTGTCTGCAAAATTATAATTATGATATAGTTCGATAATATTATGTGTATGTTAATTAATAAGATCTAAAAATATGACATTTTAAATAATAAGTGAATTAAAATTTTGTGAAAATAAACTAAACAAGAAACTTGAATTTGATAAAAGCTTCATATAGAAGTCATTTATGTAATCATTATATGAGTTTTTAAAAACCAAGCATATAATACTCCATATACAAATCTTTTTATTTGCAAATTTCAATATACTTGTTCGAGTATCCACATTTTTGCCAAGTATCTCATTTACTTTTTTTTTTTTTTGAATAAATATCTCATTTACTTATGCTAAAGAATCATTTACTTTATAAGAAAAACATCATGTGTTAATATCATACTCAATATTTGATAGAATGTTGAATAAGAATTATTTAAAAATAATATAACAATCAATTAAGGGGTGTTTGTTTTCCTTTTTTGATGGATTATTTTACTTTTCAATTTATAAAAGATGCGGAAGATATATTGTGTTAATGTAACATTTCATTTCTAAAAAAAACAAATTAGTAGTTAATAAGTTATCTAACAGCTATAGTTTAGAAAGTATGTTTTTTTTTTCTTTTATTACTTTTCATTAACAGGTTGTACTTTTACATATAAAAAGATAAATATATCTTTAAATTTTTACGTTAGCTCTAATATAATATTTGTTTAATACTATTTTTATAATAATAAATTATTTATTTTTTAATTATTTAAATTTTATTATTATACTAATATCTAATATATTATTTATTTTTTAATGAAATTACTATTATATTCATAATTAGTATATAATATATGTACTATGAAAATTTTAACTTATAATTTTTTTTTAAAAATACTTAATGGATGCTTATATATTATTTATTTTTAAAAATCTAAAATCTGAAACTTATTTATTTATTTAAAATTTATGTTTGTATTGATAATTATATTTGCAAACAATAACAAATAATATTAATTTTATCAAACGCTTAATGTCAATTGACAATAAGCAATTAGCAACAACAATCAATGATAAACAAGTGATAATAACTTACAACTAGTAAGAAGTAAAACAAACATGCACTAAATATCTAAAAATAATAATTATTATTTGTGATTAAATATATTTCCATAGGCTACATTAGTTAAAATAAAATATAAAAATATAATATCATTAATAAAGAGCAGATTCATTAATTATATAAAAACAACCATTATTATTAGAAGTAATATAATTAGCATATAGAACATAACTTATTCAATTTTGTTACTTGCCCTTGTACAAATTCTAGCTCTTCAAAGATTTTGATGTTGGGGTGGAGTTAAGCCTAGTTTTATTAGGATTTATTTTGAAAATTTCGCCTACAAAAAAAATGACTAACCATTTTAACCTTTAAAAGATGTTTAGTGCAACTAATAAATGATGTTGATAGTGATTTCTTACTGAATAATTAAAAAAATTTTATTTGGTAAACCATACAAAATAATAGTTAATAATAAATATAACTACAATCAATTGTGATTTAACTCCTATTTGGAGTTTTTTTAAAATTTTTACAATAATAAATAAAAAACTAAAATTATCTAATAATAATCAAATAAAAGTCAAAATTATGTTTAATTTATATTATTTTTAAAATTTTATTATTCACCAATAACCGATATTAATTGCATCTATTAGTTATCCTAAACAAACTCTTATAATATTGAAAGGAGCAGTTGCATTATGTATTTTGTTGACTTTTTTGGAGATTAACCAAATTAGAATAAATTAATAGCTAACTCGCATTTTCATGAATTATAGTGTAACAAATTGTTAAAATGATTAATTAAAAAACTTTTTATCTTTATTTTTACATTATATTATATTAATATTTATTATTATAATCTAATTTAAATTATTTTAGATTTTATTATTTAATTTAGACAATTAATCAATTTTTTTAAAATTTTAGCTACTTTTGTATGTACTTTTTTGTTTATTTTAATTAGCTATTTTATAATATTTAAATTAATTAATATAATACAGTAATAGTATATAGCTTTTAATTATAAATTTATCAAAATATTAATTTAATAAATGTTAAACATTATCATAAATAATTTTTAAAATTATAATTGGTAATATATATATTAATCTTAATTTAAAATAGAAGAACTTATTTGTTGACAAAATTGAAAATACTGACGATAAAATACTTGGTTTTGGTTGAAGTTTTAATTATATCATCATTTTTTTTTTTGGGTGCTACGAATATGGTTCATTTTTCTTTTCTAGTTTTGTTTTAGTAATATTTTTCCATTTTTTATAATTCTTTCAAAGGCACTCACAGTAAATGATACCCATCAAATGGGCCGAACTGTGAATTCGACTTTCCATCTAGTACGATTGAACAAGTTTTTTGTTTAATTCCAACTAATTAACAATAAGTTTGTGTCAGCCACACTTTTTATAATATAAATTTTATTTTATTGAAACTACTGTCTATATATTTTAACATCGATAAGTTTCTTTTGTTTTAATTTTTTAATTTCCATAATAAAAAAATAATATATCCCATATCATTAATTTTTATTATTTGGTTTATCATTATTAGGATTTCGTTTGTCATTGATTTTATTCTTTTACAGTGAGAGTTTTTATTTTTTTGTGAAAATGTTTATTTTCTTACTTTTAAGAATTTTATGATGTGAGATTGGTTAGTTTAATGAAGATATGTTTGGTGATCGTCTTTTAAATTTGATTTAACATATCATATAAATTTTAATTATCATAATACTATAATATCATATCTAGTGAGATATTTACAATTGATAAAAATGTAGAATTATATAAAAAAAAAATTATGATAAATATTGATGTTTTTAAATCGTACTGAAAATTGAATTAGCTGATCTGTTGATTTTAAGTTTGCTCCGTTTAATTACTCCGATTCAGTCAACTTTGTATTTAATATATGTATAACACTTAAAATATTTAAAATTAAAATTTTAATATGAAATAGAGCAATAAAAAATATTTTTAATATGAGTAAAATAGTGTAATGTTTATTAAATTTTAATTATTTTACAAAATGATATAGTTTGAGATTGAAATCATTTAATTTGATTTTTAATTTATGCTAGTTTTTCAGTTTGACTGATTTCTTTTTCTTTTGATTGATTTTTTTATTAATCATTTTAAATATTAAATTTAATTAAATCATATATCAATCAATTATTTTACTAATTGGATCAATCGATACAGTCTAGTTCTAAAAACATTAATAAATATGATATCATGATTTTAGAATTGATATCTCAATATTAGTTTTCTTAAAAATCAGTTTTATATTGATATTTTAGATCATAGAGATAATTTTTTAGGTGTCGCATAACGATTCATAAATGGAAAAATCTCATTACTCTAAAAAATTAATTCAAATTAAATTATTGATTTTAAAAATAATGTGATTGAATTTGATTTAAATTTTGAAAACTTAAATTTTTAGTTTGATTATGTTTAAGTCTAATAGACTTTGTAATCTAATCAACTTAAAACATAAAATTCAAATTGCTTAAACTAATCAATCTAAATCGATTAAAAAATATGTATTTTAATTGCATTATGATATTTTTATATGATTCAATTTATTTTAATTCTATACAAATCACTATATTTAATTTGATTGATAATTTTGGTTTTAAATCAATCCAAGTTAAGTACGTGCAGCCCTAAATAGGGGTGCAAGCAATCAGATATGATTAATAAACAATTTATGAACAAAATTCAATAAAAGTTCATTTATATTTATTTATAAAGTTAATGAATAAATTTGATTTTAAATTTAAACAAAAAAATTAAATTTTGGTTGATAAATGAACGAACATAAATACATATAAATTAAAACTCATTAATATTCACTATAAACATATTTGCTTAAGGCTTATTTACATTCATTTATATTTAATAATAATTTATCAATCAACTAACTTTAAACTTTGAAGATTAATAATTTTAGCAATAAATATATTATAAGTGGAGCCTAAGTACAAAATAAAATTATATATTATAATAATATTATACAGTTATACATAAAAAAATTTGATTAACAAATATAACAATTTGATAGCGAGAAAAAAAATATAAGAGATGTGAATACCCTATCATATCATTATAAATAGTTTGAGAAAAGATTACTTCATTCAAAAATGATTAAGCTATTAAGTGTGCCATAAGATTGCAATTATAGACATATTTTAGTAATATTATATATATTAATTAGAGAAATTTTAGATACTTTTCTATATTATCTTATATTTATTATAGTGACATTTATATAATTTAAATAGCATTATTATTATATTTTTTAACTACAAACTAAATTTATACTTAATCACATTATTTTGAGAAGTGAAATTAAAATAAATAAATAGATGATAAATAGAATTAATATAGAAAAAATATTTAGCACTCTCTTATATTAACTTATATGATGTACGGGATATAAAATGTTTAACAATAAATGAGTTAAAAAATTATTAGAGATGAGCTCAATAAAAAATTTGAATTCAATACAAACTCGTCAAATTTAATTAATTTTAAACTTAAATGCAACATTTAAAAATTTGATAAAAAATTTTTAATTCCAACACAAACTCAATTATTTAATAACATCTGAATATTAAAAAAAAAAAGAAAACGTCAGTTGAGCTGCATTCGTTTGCACCTGTCTTTTAGGGGAAAGAAGCTAGTGACTTGGCGAAGTATACGGCACGCATTGCGCCAAGTCAATTAACGCGTAACACTGTGGGCCCTTCAGAATTGGTGCTTCTTAGCCAACCTTATCAATATGAACGCGGAATACGGTTTTGACTGTTGACTGTGTGTTACAGTGGTGGTTAACACGTTTTCAATTATTGGCTGTCTATGGATAGATTATTGCCAACTCTCCAACAATAATTATGACGCATGCTCGTTTCATTACAAATTAAATTAATTGTTTTTCTCTTAGTTGATCAAATCAATTTTTTTGGCAAGTTTTTAATTTATAGATGATAGAAATTATTTTTTTCCTACGCTTAATGATACAAATTAGATGGAATAATATCTCATAGAAATTCACTATGAAAATTTCTATGGAATGCAACGAGTATTTATAATCAAGTTTATATCAATAATAAGACAGAAATTTTAAAAAATACTTGATATAATCCTTTTCAAATAAAATAAATTTGATTAATTTTTGTAGACTAATTCATTTTTTTTTATATACAATGGATAGGAAGAATAATGTTGTATTTATTTAACAATTAATACTATGTTTTCTCTTTATTTTTTTAAATAAAAATTTAGTAGGCCAAGAAATATCATATTTTTATATCAAAACTTAAAAGAAAAATAATCATTGAGATGAAGAAAAAATTTTAATGGGTCAATATAGAATTTTCATGGATTAAAAACTAGGGCTGATGATGATTCTCAAAATAATTAAATCGAATCAAATAATTGAACTGATATTGATACTAAATAAAAAATAATTAAAATTTTTTGAAGATGGACCAAATCAAATAAAAAAAATTATGAGTATAAAATTGATCATTTGTTAATAACCGAACTGAGAACTATATTGAAACAAACTAAAATTGATTTAAATTGAAATCGAATAAAAAAAATTATATATGTGTGTGGTTTATTGTCAAAATTTTATTAATTTTGATTAATTTTGTCAAAATTAAAATGATTAGCTAATTTTGTTAAAATTCAAAAAAATTTGATTTTTTTGAGCCAATATATATATGTAAAGAATCGATAATGCACTTAGTACCAATTCTATTATTTTTTATTTTTAAAGTAATAAAAAATTTAAATAAATTAAATATAATATTATAATAAAAAATTTAATTAAAATTATAATAAAATATTTATTATGATAAAAATACACTCATTTTCATTTACACATATAATTAAATTTTAAAAAAACCTTTTGTGTTATCTTTTGGTCACTTAACCTTAAAAATACTTATATTTTTATATTTGTACTTTTTTAATGATGTTGATTATGATCTTAATATGCGTTTGTAGCTAATTTATTTAATTTTTTCTTTTATTTCAAAAATAAAAAAATTAACTAGATTGATAGGATAATCAAAATAGTGACATTTAAAAATTTAATATAAAATGATGCTATTATGAACTTTTAAAATAATCTTGATAAAAATATCAAACTAAAAAATAATTTTAAAATCTAATAGTGTAATAAATCACATGAGAAAAAATATGTTGATAGATATTGACAAATAAAAAATAAATTAGTTAAATATAGCAAACTACATGAGTTGTAATAAAAATTATAAATTTTTAATAGAAATAAATGTAAAAAAATTAAATTTTATAATATAAAAATATGAAAATTACTTAATTAAATATGATAAATCATAAATATTTATAATAATTCATACTCAAAATTTCATAAATATTTATAATAATTAATATGACAATGACTTAATTAAGTAGGATAAATTATAAATGTTTATAATAATTAATACTAAAAATTTCATATTAATTTTATTTATTATTAAATATGGATAAAATATATAAATAAATGGTTAACAGTGGCGGCCACCACGAGTTGTGAGACTGTTATGAACCGTCAAACACTGACCGAGTGACACTTGTTAATTATAAAAATGATAACAATAACATATTTTAATGTGATTACTTTTTTATTTTATTGAGCTCGTATAGCTTGAAAAACAACTTAAAAATAATTTGGATTCTTCTTTAATCCAAAGAAATTTTTTCATTGATTAATTTTTTTTTATAAAAATGTGAATAATGTACTTTAAAAAATATTTTTTAGAAAATAAATGAAACCTGGAAAGATAGATTGAGAATAATAAAATAGGTCATTTAAAAAAATTAAAATTTAAGAGAGAAAGGAAGTCAATGCAAATTTTTTCCCCTCAGTTCACTTTTGCATATTGCTGTATAAAGCAATAAAAAATTAATCCTTATAATATAATTTGTACTTATGATAAAAGTTATTTTGAATCAATAATTTTTAAGACATTGGTCATAATAAATCATGTGAAAGAAACTAAAATAATTAATTTCTATTAATGGAATCTCTTATTTTTGTAATATAATTTTTTTATTTGTAATAACTGCTAAATTGCTATAATTATGAATATAATTTTTTAGTTTGTTATTGAATTACTTTAAATAAAAATAATTACACTAAAATTAAATTCATTTAAGAGTTCCTTTAATTCACATATTTTCATTAGAAAATTACTCAAAATTTTCAATTTCAACATTTGATTTATTTGAGAATATTACATTTCTTAAAATTAAATCGTTAAAATAGAGAGTCTCATACTTACTTTTTTTATATAATAATAAAAAATTTTAAAATTAAATGAATTATAATTTAATTTCGCCCCCAAATTGATACTGATATTAAAAATATTCAAATTAACTTTTTAGACTTAATTAGCCTATAATTTTCAAATTAAGTGTAAACAATCCTAAATTTGGCTGCAGGCATTTACGTGCTATATACATACCTCACACTTTTTATTAGAAAATTATAGTCAATAATCCAAGCTAGCAAATTATATATATATATATATATATATATTAAAAAAGGTACTTTTATATTTTGACTTTTAAATTATATATTTGAATACTTAATATTTTATCTTTTAAAATATATGTAACAATTATATTTCTTTTTAATTTGCGTATTATGTTATATCTTATTGCTTTTTTTAAAAAAATGTTATATCTTATTGTAAAATACATATATATTCCTTTTTTATATATTAATTAAATAAAATGTATCTAAAATAGAAGTATTATAATAATTTAAATTATTTTTCTAAAAAAAATTATTTTCCCACTATATTTTTATTATAATCAAACCAAACATAATAATTATAAATTTTAAGAATAAATTTATTTATAATTAAATATGATAATATCCTATTTTAAAAATGTGGTTGTAATTTTTAGATGAATATTGCTCTCACCATGTTATTTACATTCATAAGCAAACTTAAAAAAAATTGAAAATGAATTCACCTTCCCAATCAATGAAGTAATTCAAAAATCAAAATAAAATAGTTTCCTGATTTTTATTCAGATTTTAAATTATTTTGTCTTCTTGTCTTCTTTATGTGTATTAGAAAAAAAAAAAAATTCCAGTTCAAGTTGTTGAACACTTGTTGTGAATTTATTCTATTTTTATAAATTTTTAGTACAAAAATTAATTAGAAAAATAAGAAAAACAAATATTTGTTTTGCACAGAAAATAAGAAAAAAAACAACGATAACCCAACCTTGTTGCCTGTCTGTCCACAGAATCGACCCACTCATCTGTTCACTTCCTCTATTCTACATAACAGACCTAAGAAACCGGCACCACAGAGCCAGACTTTTTCTTCTTCTCCTGTTTCCTTCCCTTTATGCCCCCTCACCCATGTGTCACCCTCACCCCCTGTTCCTTCTCCTTCTCCTCTTCGTCCTCCTCTCAACAGCCGCCGCTGATGACGGTGCCGTCGTGCTTAAACTGGCCAACTCGCTTTCCCCATTGCCTACTGGCTGGTCTACCAAGTCCTCCACCGGTTTCTGCAACTGGAACGGTATAAATTGTGATGCCTCCAGCAGGGTCACCTCCATTAACCTTTCTAATCAAGATCTGAGTGGCACCCTTCCTTCGGACCTGTCATCACTCACTCAACTTAAGACACTCTCATTACAGACCAACCAGCTTTCTGGAGATGTCCCATCGCTCGCCAATCTCTCCGCTTTGCAAGACATCTTCCTCAATTCCAATAATTTCACTTCCATCCCATCTGGCTGCTTTAAGGGTCTTACTGGCTTGCAAACTTTGAGCATCGGGAACAATAATAATCTTGCTCCCTGGGAGCTTCCCGCCGATCTTACTGATTCCGCTTCTCTTAATACTTTAACAGCCAGCCAAGCTAATATTGTTGGCTCCATTCCTGATATTTTTGCTTCCTTACCCAGTTTGCAGCATTTGAGGCTTAGTTATAATAATTTGACAGGTCCTTTGCCACCATCTATGGCCAATTCTGGGATCCAGAACTTGTGGCTCAATAATCAGCTCATGGGATTGTCAGGTGCTATTAATGTGCTCTCCGCCATGACTCAGTTGTCCCAGGTGTGGCTCCAGAAGAATCAGTTCTCGGGTCCCATTCCGGATTTGTCCAATTGCACTACTCTCTTCGATTTGCAGCTTCGAGACAATCAGTTTACTGGGGTTGTTCCTGCTTCCTTGATTTCACTTCCTAAGTTGATCGATATTTCTTTGTCTAATAACAAATTGCAGGGGCCTTCTCCTGAGTTTCCATCTTCAGTTGCTACGGTTACTAATGATGGGAAAAATAATTATTGTACGATTTCTGGTAAGGCCTGTGATCCCCAGGTTACTATTTTGCTTGAAATTGCCGAAGCTTTTGGGTATCCAGCTAAGCTTTCGGATGATTGGAGTATAAATGATGCTTGTGCTGGTTGGGACTTCGTTGCTTGCGATCCGCAGAATAGAGTTATAACTGTGAATTTGGGAAAGCAGGGTTTTTCAGGGACTATTTCTCCTGCATTTGCTAATCTTAGTTCTTTGAAGAAGTTGTATCTGAACGATAATAACTTGATAGGTTCTATTCCTGATAGCTTGACCACGCTTACTCAGCTTCAAACACTTGATGTTTCAAATAATAACCTATCTGGGAAAGTTCCAAAGTTTTCTACCTCGTTGAAGTTGATCTCCACTCCCGGTAACACCCTGCTGGGAAAGGAAATAAGCACTGGTGGAGGCAGTCCAGGGTCGTCTGCCCCAACTGGTACTACACCAACCGGGAACACATCTCCATCAGATTCAGGAAAAGGTTCTGGGATTTCCGGAGGTATGGTTGCTGGCATCATTATAGCTGCTGTTGTTTTTATTGCTGTTTTATCATTTGTGTTGTATAAGTATAAGAAGAGGCATGGAAGGTATGGGAATGTGGAGCAAGGTGGTAACAGGAAGGCATTCAATACGAGTGAGGGTCCGAGTGGGGTTAATGTGTATAATGGGTTGCCTACTGAAATGCATAGCCAGAGTAGTGGTGACAGTGACCGTAAGATGTTTGAGGGTGGAAATGTTACAGTGTCAATAGAAGTTCTTAGACAAGTTACTGATAATTTTAGTGAGAGCAATATTATTGGTTCTGGCGGTTTTGGAGTAGTGTACAAAGGGGAGTTGCATGATGGGACTAAGATTGCTGTGAAGAGGATGGAATCCTCAGTGATGAGCACCAAAGGTATTAATGAGTTTCAATCAGAGATTGCTGTGCTTTCGAAGGTTAAGCATAGGCATCTAGTTGCTCTTTTAGGTTACTGTGAGAATGGCAATGAGAGACTCTTGGTCTATGAGTACATGCCAGGGGGAACATTAGGGCAGCGTTTGTTTCAGTGGCAAGATTATGGCTACCCTCCGCTTACATGGAAGCAAAGAGTCACAATTGCACTAGATGTTGCTAGAGGTGTTGAGTATCTCCACAGTTTAGCACGGCAGAGTTTCATTCATAGAGATTTGAAACCTTCAAATATTCTTCTTGGTGATGACACGAGAGCTAAAGTGGCAGATTTTGGTTTGGTTAGAAATGCACCTGATGGAAAGTATTCTGTGGAAACACGATTGGCAGGGACCTTTGGATATCTTCCTCCTGAGTATGCTGGTAAGTAATCTGTTCTCTATATTTATTAAAGTAATTACACCAATTGGGTGAATTTTTCACAGAAGCAATTTCATGTTCTATTATTACTGTTAGTGACTAGTTTGTAACAGTGTAAAAGAGAGGAAGGAAGCCTAAAATTTAAATTTAACTTTGTTATAACAGCAATACATATCCCTCAGTATAGGTTTTATAACTTTTACAATATTTTTGTAGTAGGTACATCTTCATCTGAAAATGAGTGAGAAGCCTTGCAGCCCCAAATAACATTATTATAACAACCATAAATATCCTTGGTATAAGTTATCAATAACATTTTACAAAATTTTCTTGTCATTTTTTACTTTTGCTCAATGTTTCTTCTACTTAATGTTTGCACATGAATCAGCAAATGTTCCTTGAATCCCTTAGGTTAGTAGAATGTAATTCTTTGATTTAATGAGTTAAACTGGTGGAGATCATTTAGGTGTAAACTTTTTCTTCAATTATGTGTATGGGTTCTTGTTAACATTCTTGTCAACATTAGTGTGTAATTCTTGATGTTTAGATTCAACAATACTCTTTTCTTAACCTGCATAAGTATAATCCACTTTGTTTATTGTCAGCTACTGGAAGGGTAACAACAAAGGTGGATGTTTATGCCTTTGGAGTTGTTCTGATGGAGATGATAACCGGCAGAAAAGCTCTGGATGACTCCATGCCTGATGAGAGGGCTCATTTGGTGACATGGTTCCGCAGGATCCTAATCAACAAAGAGAGCATTCCAAAGGCAATTGATCAGACTCTCAAACTAGATGAAGAGACATTAACCAGCATTTACAGAGTGGCTGAGTTAGCAGGACATTGCACTGCTCGTGAACCATACCAGAGACCTGACATGGGGCATGCAGTTAATGTGTTGGGGCCTCTTGTAGAGCAATGGAGACCTGCTAACCGAGAAGATGAAGAAGGTTTACATTGACCTCCACATGAACCTTCCTCAAGCTCTGGAAAGATGGCAAGCTGATGCAAGTTCCTCCTCAATGTTTAATGATATGTCGTACTCTCAGACCCAGTCAAGTATTCCATCGAAGCCATCTGGCTTTGCAGAGTCGTTTAAATCAAGTGATCTTCGATGACAAAAGGAACGATCAAGAATCTTGTGAAGGGCAGATGAAAGGTAAGGTAAAGAACCAGTAGATTGCCACCAGTGATCATAACAAGTTTATCATGGTTTCATTGTATTTATTGATTTTGCTTGTTTCTGTCATATCTAAATTTCTGAATTGGACTAAGCTGAGCAGTGGAGATATAATTTGTTTTTATTGGATTCATCGTTCCTAACCTATCAATATGGTCATGGTGGATCAGACAAGGGGGTTTCTTTCTGTATTTATTTATCTTTATCCTCCAGGTGAAAGGGAAAGAGAGAGGGGTTGGAGGAAAGTGAGAAAAGAGCAAGGATGTTGTATAGTAATACTTTCATTATTTTAGTAAGGTTTTGCTCTAAACTGTCTCTGGGGAATGAAATTATTTTGTTCATTGCTTGCTTGCTCACTCTCTTTTTTTTTTCTTTTTCTTTTTTGTAAAATATCAATCAATTTACTATAATATTTTGTGGAATGATTTTCAAGGCTTGCGAAACGAATTACTTGTAGAACATAGATGCAGTCTTTTAATCAATGATTTCTGTTGCAAGAAATCTTTTAACAGAGATGATGTTTCTGGCATTAGTTGATAATGAGATGGATATTAGCTGGAAGAGGAGAGATCTCTTTATTCTTGGCTTTGCGGTATTTGGTGAGAATGGAAATGAAAGCTATCTTTCTTGAGAGGAGAAAACGTATAAAATGGGAGGGCAGGCTTTTGAAGTGCTTTGGAAGGATCTTTGTCCGACTTCCTTTTTCTTATTCCTTTTCTTTTGGTTAAAATTTTAATAAGTCCCTCAATTTTTGTTAGAATGCACTATTTTGTCCTCGTATTTTAAAAATATATTATAAAATCCTTTGTTTTGACATTGTTAAATTAAAGAATTCTACCATCTAATTTTAAACTGTTATTCAAAGGTAAAATAGTTAATATATAATTTATTCAATAGCGAAAATGTCTAATAAACCCACAAAATCTACTCCTAAGAATATGAATCCCAAGAGGCGTGGAGGCAAAGGGGATTAAGAGTAGCTTTAGTCCCAAAACTTTTCCAAAATACTTCTTTCCTTTCTTAAATTTTCTAAAAAATTTTAAACGTATGTAGGATTTTATAGTGTTGGCTTTCTAAATTTTTTCTAAGATACCCTCTATGTTTCAAAATTTTCTAAAAATATTAATGTATGTAAAATTTTATATCATAGAAAAAGTCAGTGATAATTAATAGATTTAATCTATCAAATTAGATTTTTTATCACCAACTCTTTATATGCTATTATGTTCAATTAGGCAACTCTTTATTATTTTTAAGTGATCAAATTTTATTATTTTTGTTTATTTTAAAGTTAGAAGAGAGAAGAAAGGAAAAAGATAAAAGAAATAAAAAAAGAAAGAAAGAACTAAGTAGAACTTGTTTTAAATCAAATTAAAATAGATTAAAGCTACATTAATCCAAGTCAATGTAGTTCAAATCTATTTGAAATTCATTATTTATATTAAAAAAATATACAAATCTATTAAAATATATTATTTATGTTAAAATATTTAACATATATTATAGCACTATTACTTATACCAAAATATTTTTTAAAAAATTCAATTCAGACTGAATTGAATTGTAATTAAATTGAATCAAATAGATTTAGTTTGATTCGCTTTTGTAGACTTAATTTAGTTTTCTTTGATTTGTATATTTCAAGAGTTCAATTTTTGATTTTTTTTTATCCGTTTGATTTGATTCGATTTAAACCGATTACCCAGTACTACTTTAAAATGAGTAAACATCTAAAAAAAATCATATTTTTTAATAATTCTTTTAAAAAATAAGATAATTTTCACATTTATTTTTTTATTTTTTTCATAATTTTCATTTAATTTGTTTAAAAATATGACATTAATTTATTTTAAAAATAAATAAAAATTAATGTTGATTTACTAATAGTTTTTTTTATGTGATGTAAATGTAAATTCATCTAAATATATTTTGTTCACAAAGAATATATGAATTTTTTTAATTTTAGGATAAATTTAGATTAAATTGAATATTTTAAAATTTATAGCATCAAAATAAGTTATTTTTCTAAACTTTTAACGGTGTTAGTAATTTAAAGTTATATGCGCTAACAGAGTAAAATTTTAGACTCTATTTTATCACAAAAAATTTTACAGATTTTGAAACATAAAACTGCGAAATTACAAGGTATTTTTTCAAATTTTTTTTAAAAAATAGAAATGAGATAATATATTATGAAAAAATTTTGAAATTTTTAGTATTACACTATTTTCTTTATCCTTTTTTTAAGGGAATGTGATGAATGTAGTTGTTGAAAAATTATTGAGAAATTAATTAAAACTTATTGGTATTACCTAATAATTAGCTCTAACATATAAACTGCCCAGAAATATTAAATTATTTCAGCTTTCAAATTTAACTCTCCTATAACAACATTTAGTGAAATGCCAAAAATAATATTAGGGGTTAAAAAATTAAATATTTTAATATGAAAATTTTACACTTGAGGCACGAAATAAATTCTTGAAAATGATATTTTTTATAAAATTATTTTTTGAGAAGTTTGATTTTTCAGTGTTTATTTCATATTTTTTTTTCTTTTAGGAACTATGATATGTTCATATTTAATTTACTGACAAACTTTTAATCATATTTCCATATTAACCTAATTTAGCAATACAAATATTAATTATCTTAAATGAATCTCTTCAATTATAAAATATGAATTTATTATACTTTCTAAAAATGAAAATTCTCTATAAAGTTATTTTTTTTAGCAATATAACTATTAATTATGTTAAATGAATCTTTTTAATTCTAAAATATTGTAAATGATTTCTATTAATTTTTCTAAATACGTTGCACTTGCTGACCTTCCCTCCAATAAATTATTTTCTCCTTATTGAGAAAGTTAAATAAAAAAAATTACAAATTTCTTATTACTTTGTATAAAAGAATGAAAAAATTTAATTATCTAATTTGAAATAAAAAAAACGAATTGAAAAGGAAATAATAATTGATTTAATTTGATTGAATTAAGGCCATAAATTTTAAAACTTTTGAATAACTTAGATCGAGTTGGGATATCAAAATTTAGAATATGGAGAATATTTGCTCCATCATATACATATAACTTTGAATAGAATTTTAAAGGTAAGTTGGTTGAACTCGGGTCTCCTGAGGAATGCTTTGCATGGCCCATGTGATCACATTTGTCTGAATCTCCATGCTTTTCAATTTGTTGATTAGGAAATGAAGATCCATGGCTACAATATTCATGGTGGTGACTAGGGGTAAAGGGATTTTGATCTATGAGCATGGACTCCTTATCCTATCCTGAATCACATTCTTGAAGGCCCAGATCGTAGAGCTCTAATAATATTGCATCTCCAGCAGCTCTCTATGCTGGACTTGTGATGGAGATAAAGGAATTTGAATGGTGATCTAAGGAACATTAGTAGTATGAGGAACAAGTCTAAGCATATGCTCAAAAAGATCCACAGAAGTAACGCCCACTAGTCAAATCTCTACATTCACTCAAATGTCGTCTTCAATAATGTACATATAAGGTCGTTGTTCCATAGCTTATACCTGCATAAGATGAAACACTTGTTATCCTTGGAGATATTATTACATTGCTAATCTTATTATAGGATATCGCTAGCACCATGTGTTGTCCCACCTAGCTACCAAATTGATATTATTTTCATTTGGAGACGCGTTTCAAAATAATATAATCCTATAGTATTTGGATGTTAGAATGCATAAATATACGAGGGTGAGTAAACTAGTCAGTTTAATTTATTCGATTCGATTTTTTACTAAAATCAATCAAATTAAATTTTATATTTTATAAATCAAAATGAATCAATTTATTAAAAAAATTAAACTAAATTGACTGAATTAAATCAGTTCGATCGATTTCTTTCAGTCTAGTTCGATTTTTGCTCACCCATAGCTAGAAGTGTATGTTGCCTCAATTGCCAGATGCATCATTCTGATTTATAACCAAAGGCTTGTGCCAAAAACAAAGAAACCTTACGGCTTAGAAAATTAAAACTATTTTTAGATTTTTTAAAAAAAAATTAAAAAATAAATATCATATTTACATATAAAAATTTTTCAAATAGAAATCAAAAATTAATTTTTCAATTTCTCAAAATATAACCAATATGTAAAAAAATCATTTTAAATTATTTTTTATTCTTTTCTTTTATTTAAGATCAAGTGGAAAATATGAAAACACATGAAAATAACTTTATTATTTTCAATAGAATAACTTTATAGGTCAAGTTTGAATCTCCATTTAGTATCTTTCTTTGTCTTACAAAAAGTTGAAGATCAATTTATAAGTAAATAAATAAAATCAAATTTTCTATTACTAAACTAATCAAATTTCAGTTAAAGTTGATCACTGTTCACCTGCACTGAAAATTATTATGTTTGTGTTCAAATTCATTGAAAGAATGTGAAAATAAATTTATTAGACTGAATATCAATAATTTTGCTTAAATCAGCTCACAAAATAAATTATTAAACAAAATTCAAAATCTCTTACTGTGTAAGGAAAATTTGCTGTGATATACTAAAAACTATGTTGTAACAGATACTATTTAGTTTAAACTGCTTTTCATATAATTAGTGTCCTAATTAAAGTATGAGATTGGACAAATTGGAGAAAATTAGTTAAGAAAAAGCTATTTACATGAAGTAATTTTTTTGATATTTGATTGTAAGAAAAGTGTAAAGTAAAAGGAAATTTATATTTCTTTTTTTATCATTTAATTTCTTTAATATGGAGGAAATAATTTACTGAAAAAAGGTCACTAAATGCTTCTTTAGAGAAGTTGATAAATATTTTATAATTATTTTTGAATAAATTTGTTTAATAGAATAAACTATTTATATTAATAGATTAAAGATAAATTAATATTTGATTATATATTTCTCTAAATTTAGTGAGGGAATTAAATATAGTTGTGATGCATTTTTCAGGAAAAAATATGCGAACTAAATATTGTAGAGTTCAACTTCCTAAAAAATAATTTTTTTAAAAATAATACTATTTTTCTAAAATTACTTTCATAAATTCAAACAAGAATTAAGTTTTTATCCAGTCCTTCCCATCCTAGCAAAATTGCCCAATCTATTTGGATAAGCTAACTGGATTTTTGAACTACGAATCTGTCTTTCTATCGTGTCGTCTCTAATTTTTTTTTTTTTTTTTTTATGATTAATTATCTTTTACTATCTCACAATACATGTTTAAAATGTAAGGTTTAATACATAAAAATTAAAATAATTTTAAAATAAATAATATTAAAAGCTAAGAAATTAAATAAAGTAAAAAATATATTATTTTTTAATAATATTATAATACATATGAAATTGCTTAACAAATATATATATATATATATATATATATATATATATATATATATATATATATATATATATATATATATATATATCTAGCAAAAAATAAATATATAAAAATATTTTTT